>CM035408.1:194070673-194285673 GCA_020310875.1 Ceratopteris richardii | reverse complement strand
AGGGGGAATTCGAGTGGGAACCCCTGCCCTCACCACTCGAGGCTTCAAGGAAGGGGACTTCGTAACTGTTGCAAATTTCATTAATGATGGAGTGCAGATTGCTATTGAAGCAAAGGGGTTACTCGAAAGCCCTAAAGTGAAGGACTATTTAGATTATGTTGAGTCACCAGCATTCCCTTTGAAAGAGAGGTTAGAGCATCTGAAAGAAGAAGTTCAACAATTTGCATCGACCTTTCCCATTCCAGGCATCTAGCTATTTTGGAAGTCCTAAGACTGGGGAGTGCATATACAGAAATGAAGTCTTACACTTGAGATACAGATACCAGCTTTGCCAATGATAATCGTTCCAGTACAAGAGAAAGCTTATATCTTTGACAGATGAAAGATGCTTTGCATACGATGGAGTACGAGCTCTTTTTGTACATGTCTGAACTTACATTTATCTCTCTCAGCTGAAGTTCCTTTGCCAAGAGGCTAATTTTCTCATTTTTGATCTTTTACTAAGCGCTTACTACGGAGGTTTTTTAAAGCTCAAATTGTAAGAAGCATCATTATATTTACTGTCTGATGAAGTCTTAAATCTGTCTTATATGTATTATGATCAGGTTACTAAACGAGAAGCATTGAAGAATAAATTGATAATGTGAACAATCCTGCACTGTTTGTAAGAAGGGAGCGACTCAAATTTGTACAAGATATTTCTGTCACCTTCAGCTTACAATATAAATTGTATCATGGCAACAATCTTCTGACTAGGAGCTAGTCTGGATGTGTATATCAGAATGGAAGCTTATGATTTGAAGTAGTAGTTGGCGATGGTTATCTAGCCTTGACAAAACTAGAACTACTATTGCTTTACTACCTCATACTTCTCGTGTTTGGCCACTCTTCCCACCATTAATCCTCTTCATCCTTCCTCTCGTTTGGCCTACTATTCCCACCACTAATCCTCTTCATCCTGCCTTTCATCCTCTCATCTCAACCTCTTCTGTGCTATTTGGCTGCCACTCCTGCCTTCTTGCTCCTGCTTTTCATTATCCTCCTGTCATGTGTTCATCTCCCTTTGCTTCTCCTTATCTTTCTCTTTCTCCATGTGCTCCTGCTGCTGCTGCAACTGCTACCACCATTGTCACAGTTGTCACCCATCTCTGGCTTCTGTCACCTTGTGCCCCACACTTGCCTCTTCCCCCTCTGCTTCTGCTCTAGTCCTATGCCTGCCCCCATTCTGCTTTATTCTTTGTATCTTTCTACTCTTGCTGTTGCAACTGTTCTTGTCTTTTCCTTGTTTGTACTTCCCTTACTTTCTCACTTTCCATTCTCTGGTCTCCTCGTTCTCGCACTTTCTTCTATCTTTCACTTGTTGCAGACCTTTTTACTGCCACTTTGTCCTCATTTTCTGATGAAAGCGACTTCTACTTATGCTTCTTCACCTCTTGTGTTCGTTTGATGCTCCTGCTAGAGCTATTTTTGTGTTGGAAAGTCAAGTAACAGCAATAGTGACTTATACTTGACAGTAATAGAGTTTGCTAATGCACTTTTTGTCATTCTTATTAGGCATTTAACTTTCTGATCTCCATCCAAAGGGTGACTGCCTGGAACCACAACCTTTCCAAGGAGCTGTACCAACCACTTGGTAGATAAGGTCCTTGATGGCTTGCATTCTGATTCTCTATGCTACATCTTGCAGTGTCGTACTCCAGTTCTTGGTGAGCAATCCCTCCTCAAGATCTCCTCACTTAAGCAATCATTTTGATATCGTGGCTTACAAATGCATAGCCGCCCTTGAAGCAGTTGGCATAATTGATTGGCTGTCTATCCCTTAATGTTTTCTCATGGTGTATTCTTCTAGTCTTTTGGGACATCCAAGGATTCTCAGACAGTCAAGAATGAGTTAGCTGCTTTTGAGGGCAGAAGAGAGATTATGAATGCATACGGAGATGATTATAAGTTATCTATCCTTAAAAAGAGTGTTTCTGTAAGGAAAAGGACTAATCAAGTAGAGTCTTCAAGTGGAAGTGACCCAATGTTGTAATTTTGTGCAATTCATTGTCTCAACAGTTGGAATGTCTTTATCCATTTTTTAGGTCTATTTATCTTACATATCTCAAGAAAGAAGCATGATAACAAGCTGCAAATAATCTTTAGAATACATCAATGACTAATGGACTTGTTCTATTTAGATGGATTAAAAGGATTGTGGCAAGGCTTAAGAATGAATTTAGAGAGCCAATTCTCAATCTTGTTGTGACTGGGAAGATCTCAAGTAGATATTTAAGGGACTATGCATTGGCAAATGTCCGGCTTAACTTTATAGGTGGAGGAGATGGTCTTCATTTCTTCTAGGAATGAGTGGACTAGTGAATCTAATAAGCAGCCAAGGTCTTCTAGGGATAAATCTATATGTCCTCACTTTTAGTGAGTGGTTCACATCCCTTGAGACCAATACGAGTCCTTTATTTGATTGTCTATACAAATGGACTTGTGTTTAGGGCTTCCACCTTGACCAAACTTAGGCTTTTAATAACAAGATTGTCATAGGGATGTTGATAACATAAGAAGGAATGCACCTATATAAGAGTCCCAATATTTCCCAATGGTTTACTCTTTACTCATGTATGGAAGGAAACATTAACTCTGATGTCCCAATCTTAAGCTGGACAAAAAGATCTCCCAATAAGTTCTCTGTAATTGAGGCATCAATGTATACCCATGCTGAGTAAAAGGAACCCTAGACTACCTTGGGGTTAAGTATTGATGGTGTGGGAAAAGTTTACAAGTCTATTAGTTTTGGTATGATTCTAAGCCAATTGTTAATGGGATAGTTTGAACTTGTTCAACGCTTGTAAAGTAACATAATTTATCTATACCATAAGGGAATCACCATTATAATTCATCTTAGTGGCATCATCTAGATGTCTTTCCATTAGAATGGAACTTGATGCATTAAGGCTATGTACGCCTAAGATAGAATGCCAAAAGATTCTTATTACTTGCCACCACCTCTTATAGATGGAAAATTTAGTTTTCCTAGACATTTTTATCAACACTCAACCTTTGATTGAATGTTGTAATTGAGAAGGATGTGAACTTCCTCAAATCTTTATGATAAGTACCATGAATTTCCACCAAAGGAAACATATAGAGTAGAGTGAGAGTGAGACGAAGACGTCAAACATAAATTTAAAGGGATGGGGATAAGTACAAAATATGAAAATATAGTTGAAGATTAAACATTATATTTTCATGGGAGAAAAAAAGGAAAAACATCTCCCTCAAGAACCAATGGTTTGTACCCTAAGAGAGCATCCTGTAGCAAACAAGCAATTGCATTTGGGATCAAGTATTACAAAGATAACAATGTGATCCTAAAGGAAAAGCAAAGGGTGATAGAGCAAGATGTGTTAATATATTTAGGTAGTGACATGTGTGAACACTTAACACAAGCAATTGCATTTGGGATCAAGTATTACAAAGATAACAATGTGATCCTAAAGGAAAAGCAAAGGGTGATAGAGCAAGATGTGTTAATATATTTAGGTAGTGACGTGTGAACACTTAAACAAGCAATTGCATTTGGGATCAAGTATTACAAAGATAACAATGTGATCCTAAAGGAAAAGCAAAGGGTGATAGAGCAAGATGTGTTAATATATTTAGGTAGTGACATGTGTGAACACTTAAGATTGTCAGGTTGATTTTCTCCCTCTTTAGGAGGTTTCCTTTGTCCATCTTCTATAAATGGCCTTGACCCTATTTTGCTACTTATCTTTGTATATTCCACATGCAATGACATAGTGTGTGCTGTGCTCCTAACATTCTCCTTCTTTGTCATGTTGTATGCATTTCCATCCTAACTCCAACAATTGGTATTAAAGCACATCATTGCATCTTAAAGCATGCCGTTGACTTCTCCTCACTCACATTGCTACAAAAGTTGGTAAAAATTCTCAAGGTAGTGTATACTTCAAAAAAGCTTTGATAGTTATGCATAATGCAAAAATCAATATGAGTTCGTGTTGGTCTTTATAAAGTTAATAAATTGAGAGAATGAGCAAAAAATTAGTTTAGATAGAAGCAACTTCAAATGAATTTGATTTTCATTTTTCTTTCAAACAAAAAATTTGGTATTAAACTATCTTGATTTATCTATTTATCTACACATTCTGCAAGAAGTTCAATTCTATTGTGCCAATTTTTGTTTGAGTTTTTATTTGCTAGTAAAAGCATCTCGAAGTTTGGAACAATTCTAGTAGAGCTCCATAGGGTACTTCTATTCAATTGTTCCAAAAAAAAAAATCAATTGCTTGCATTATGGTATAATTACTAGACATGTTGAAACAATGATGTAATTTTGCATATTAGTCGTTGAGGATAAGTTGAATGGTTCCAACTACCCATTGTTGGCATACATAATGGTCCCATGCATTGGTAGCAAAGGATTGTGGAAATTTGTGCGAAGTGTTGAAATACAATCTATCATGGCTACAAATGTTTAAAATTAGATGATGTGAGTAATGTAATGTTGGAGGTTCAAATTCTAGTGAAGTTCTTATTGCCCATTCTCTTGCAACTCTGAGCTTGACTATGTCAAGTACTCCAACAACACCAATGATTGTAGAGTAACTTCGATAGGAGATTGCAAAGGTGCAAATTCATATGCCTTGATTTTTTTTTGTTAATCATGTTGTTATGAGTCATATATCTCTCATGAACAACTAAGTCGAAGGGATAGTGGGGGTCTTGGCATTCTGGACATTGGGTGTGTGGCTAACAAACTTGCGGCAAAGTGGATGATTAAGGCGTGGTACAATGGGGAGGCCTCATGGGCCAAGCTGATCTTCAAAAACAAGAATGCATTGACTTTCGTGGGATTCCCGAATTGGAAGAATCTTGACATTCTAACCCTTTTGTTTTCCTCGATCCCGGTTTTCTCGAAAGGCTTGATTCTTGTGTGCTCCCTATGGAAGAGTTGGAATAAAGTCAAAAGCTTCATAAGAATCAGTGAAGATTGGAAGTGGGCGGTCGGTATTAGACAGAATGACTCTCCATGGCATTCGGAACGTGGAATCTTGGAACATTGGAAACGCCAAGAGGCTTTGGAACAAAGGCTTCAAAAAGTGAAAACATCTTTGGAAACAAGACACCAACCAATGGATCAACTTCGAAGGATATTGACTCTAGCGTCAACATTACCTATGAAGAATGGAATACTTTACAAAGCATATGTCTTGCCTGGGATCGCTCTAAAGTCCGTCTTCTCATGGGGCATGAGCCATCGTGCCCATTTGGTCTCAGATGGTACAATGGTAATTGCCTAACGAAAATCCCGAACATCAAAGAAAACATTGATTATCAGGGCAACTTGAACAAGAAGTGGTGTCTGTCGTGGACACGGTTGCAGTGGGATGTGAAGTTCATGGCTATCTGACATTCTCTCATAGAAATCAAAAAGTCTGTCCTCTTATGGCAAATTCTTCATCGGGGAATCTGGACTAACCTAAAGGCTAGCAAAATTTATGGGGTGGCTCCTTGGTGCAAGCGTTGCTACTGGTCCATTGAAGATGTTGCTCACATCTTCTTTACATGTCCCAACTCCAACTGGCTTTGGCAGATTTTCGAAAAGAAAACTAAACTTCAAAAACACATCACTTGGAAACAAGCTCTATTGGGAGAAGCGATCGGCTACTCGGCAACTCTCTGGAATGCCATAAGAGGGGAGGTCCTTTGGAAGATGTGGCAGGAAAGATGTGCTTATAACTTTGGCGACTCCCCCAAAGAGTGCTCGATTGAGAAATCGTTGTTCCTCCTTGGCAAAAGAATCGCTAACTGTAAGAAATCCCCCCATCAGGCATCAAGTGCTCCTTTTGCGATCTCACTGGAAGAAATGAAGACTCTCTCGAACATGTTATTGACAAGACCTATGCAATATCTAAGGAAGATTTGAGGTAGTTTCACAGTGGAGCTACTTTAGGGAACAACCAAGAAGGCCTTCTAATTGCAACACAAGTCTTACAAAACACCTACCAACATGTATCTCTCTATAACTTGGCTATGAGTCTAGGATTCAAGGGAGAGCTAATGTCTGCCATAAATGGACTAGACTTCGACACCATATTGAGTGGACTCCACCACACTGATATCTCAACACATTCCCATGCCCTCAACTTATAGCTCGGAGCTATCTAGAATGGCACCTGTTACAAACTACAAGAGTCCTAGATCAACTTTAAAAATTAGGGAAACTTCCTTGGTAGGAGTAATAGTAGATGGGGGATCTGGTATTAATCTTATGCTTGAATACACAATGACATTTCTAAACTTAAGACCAACTAAAGCTGCACATTTTACAATGTCCTTGGCAGATCAAAGCAAGGTAAGCCCACTAGGCATAGTGGAAAAGGTAGAAGTCATCATTCAGAATTTAAAATTTGTGTTCGATTTTGTGGTGACAACACTTCCAAAGGTAAAAGGATGATTTCCCCTCCTTATAGGGAGGCTATGGCTACACCACAATAGAGGCGTACATGACTAGGGTAGCAACACCTTATGGGAAGCTAGACTAGATAAAGTGATGATGCAGCTCTGAATGGAAGGAGGAATGGATGAAGTCCTAGCACTTCTCAAGTTGTTCCCCACCCAGAGAAAACTTCAGAGGAAGGCAACAAGGATAATAGCAGAGAAGAGCAAGAGCTAATTGAACAAGAAGGAGCAAGCATTTGGGCTAGAACACCCCCACCATGGGTTCTAGAGAATGTAGAAACATCAGGAAAAAAAGAGGTGCCTTCACCTCCCTGAAATGGAAATTGGGTGTCTCCACCTCCTAGTACCAGTTGGGCATCTCCACCTCCTAGTAGCAATAGGGTGCCTTCACCTCCAAATTTCTTGCAGACATGGAAGCCAAGCGCCTTCACTTCCTGACACATGGGAGAGGAATTTGCCTCCACCTTGGGCACCATAGAACTGGGTGACTCCAGAGGCCTAGGATCCATTCTTGGCTCAAGGGCCTCCAAACTTGGCATGTGAATGGTTAGCTTATCCTCCTCCTTGGGATACCTCTATGGTTGAGAGGGCAACCCAATGGGCATCAGGGAAGCTTCATATAAAATTGGAGTCATCTGAAGGTAAGAGATTTGACATTAAGGAGGAAGTGGAAGAACATAATGATATAGCAGAAGAATTATCTACGGAAGATCTGAATGACATCATGGATTGGATTGAAGAGAGTAGTCATGTTTCGTGCTTCACAATAGCAATCTAGAAGGAAGAACAAGAAGAACCTATGGCACAGTCTGTAGTACTAGGAGAGCCAACTAAGGACTCCAGAAGAGGTAAAGTTTCAAAAGAAATTGAAGACAATCAAATAGAAGAAAAACTAGCAGAGACCATATTTCCATTGGTAGATGTCCCAGTAGGATGGAAACAAGAGAAGGAGCAAGAAATCACCATTAATGATAGTCCTGCCTTCACCAAAGAAATGCTGTTCAAGGAATAAGAAGGGGCAACTTTTGAGTCTATCAAGGAAGTCAACTTAGGAGGAGAGGATAATCCACAAAATCTTCTACTCGCAAGCTAGTTTTGGGTCTCACAGAGGTAACAATCTTCATGAACAATTTTAAGGATGTATTCGCATGGAGCTATAAAGATTTGATAGGAATACCAAAAGAGTTGGGCATACATACTATCTCTCTTGTGGTAGAGGCTCGACGAATTAGAGGTAAAACCTATAGATTAAATCCAAAATATGTAGATGCAGTCAAGAAGGAAATTGAGAAAATGGAAGAAGCAGGTATCATAATTCCTGTAGAACGTTCAAAATGGTCGTCTTCCATGGTCATTGCTCCTAAGAAGCAACCCAATAAAATCAGGGTTTGTGTGGAATTTTGAGCACTAAATAAGGTAACTATCCTTGATGGATTCCCCACACCCTTTTTTGAACAAGTGATTGAAGATGTGGTAGGGCACGTGCTATACAACTTCATGGATGGTTTCATTGGAAATGGTCAGACAGAGCGTACAAATAAGGTTCTCATGCTACTATTAAGGAAAACATGCTTATAACTCCCAAACACATGGAAACAAGCCTATCTAGGAACATTATGGGCCTACAAAACTTCATTCAAGGCCACACCTGGGCATACTCCATTCGAGCTAGTTTATGGTATGCAAGAAGTTGCTCCATTTGAGTTCTTGCATGGCTCCAACCGAGTTGGAACCAATAAGATAAATGGTTTTTTTGTAGCACTTACATCAAACTTCGTGTGATTACAACTTTTGGAGGAAAAAAAAAATTGACAATGAGCACCTTGTCATAGTATAGGAAAAGAGGAAGAAAGATCATGACGAAAATCTCTGGAAATCTCAAATCAAAGAAGGGAGCTTAGTCTTATTCTACCACCCACATCTTTTTGAAAAAAATTCCAAGAAAAAAATGACGCCGAGGTGGAACGGACCTTTTCGGGTCATATGGACACTCCCAAGGGGGTGTAGTGCAAATTTCTATGCTTAACGGATTGGTAGCCCAACAAAGCACACGACCTTGTACATAATGTACATATTCAAATCTATATCCTTCCATTAGCCATAAGATAGCAGGAGATTAATAAATTAGGGGTTTTAAGTTATTCCACGGCTATCTCCTCTCTCCCTTTAGTACCTCACTCCCACTACCAACTTCCTCTAATGATTACCACTTCTACATTTTTCCCTTCTCTCTCCCACTATAAATAACTATCATTTTCTCCACCTCACCTGTAACTACCATCTCATCAACCCCTTATCCTAGGCATCGTCCTTAATCACCTCCTTCATGCACTTGGGCAAACACTTCTCACTCATTCCTTCATGTACCTAAGCAACCACCCCTCCAACTTTGCCCCTAACTTGGGCGACTACCCTCACTCACTCCTCCTTCACTCCTCTATACCTAAGCTACCTCCACCTTCACTCACCTCTTATGCAACCGGGCAACCCCTACCCTCACTCCTTCTAGCACCCTTACCAACCCCTAAACTCCTCTTGGGTGCCTACCAAATCACCCTCCCTCCTTTTAGTGGGCGACCACCCCTCCACCTCCTTCGTGGACGTGGGCAACCATCCATCCACCTTCCCTCTATTCTGGGCGACCATCCCTAACTTCCCTCATCTAGGCAACTACCATCTCCATTCATCCCCTCTACACCTAAGCGACCACCCCTCCAACTCTGCCCCTAAGTTGGGCGACCACCCTCACTCACTCCTCCTGCAACTAAGTTACCTCCACCTTCACTCACCTCTTATGCAATTGGGCAATCCCCACTCTCGCTCCTTCTAGCACCCCTACCAACTCCTAAACTCCTCTTGGGCATCTAGCAAATCACCTCATTCCTTCTAGCACCCTGGGCGACCACCCCTCCACCTCCCTCATGTACCTAGGCGACCATCCCTCCACCTTCCCTCATGTATTTGGGCGACCATCCCTAACTTCCTTCATGTGTCTATGTGACTACAATCTTCACTCATCCCCTCATGCACCTAAGTGACCACCCCTCCAACTCTGCCCCTAACTTGGGAGAACATCCTCACTGACTCCTCCTGCACCTAACCTCCACCTTCACCAACCTCTTATGCAACAAGGCAAACCCCACCCTTATTCACTCTCAGTATCTCACTCACTCTCAGCATCTGGGCGACCACTTACCTAACTTGGGCGACCACCTACTGAACTTGGGTGACCAACCAACTCACCCCTTCCTCTTCCACATACCTACCTCTCTCTTCAAGAATCATGGGCAACTACCATCTCCATATTTCTTCACTTAGGCCTCTACCTCATCATAGGTGACTACCAATATGACATTAATACTGGGCCACTACCATCATCAGCCTCCTTGGGAGACTACCATCATTACCACCACCAACCAGTTCTGACTTGTCGCTTGTTATTTCTACTATTTTTATGGCTACCTTCTAAGGATTTCTACTTTTCTCCAACTATAGTAGAGTGAAGTGGTGGCAAGTGCATATTATTTTAGTCTATTAAGTGCATAGTAATTTAGTATGCTCCAGGAATAGTGCATTTTGCATTCCTTGTACCCACATACACTACTTCACCACCTATAGTGATAAACAATAATTGGTGGAGGAAATTTTGGATGTTGATGCTAATTTTCCAAAATTTACAAAAATATTATTGAAATAAAATTTAAAAATGATTTATTTATGAAACAGAGTTTAGAAATTCACATTTTCGTTCATTTTGACATACTCAAAGTGCAAGGATAGAAATTTTATTCTTAGACATGAAAAATCCCTTTGAGATTAAGAGGCTTGAGTGTATTGTTGATATATTTTGGTAGTGACATGTGAACACATCATCAAGGCATATTTTTTCTCTCTTTAGGAGGTTCCTTTCCCCTAGCTTGTATATATGCCTATAAACCTAACATGTCACTTATCTTTGTGCATTTACTTGGTAATACATTCAATATTTTGTTGTGTTCTAAGCTTCTTCTTCTTCTTTGTGATGTTCATGTGATTCTACAAACCTCGAACTCCAACAATTGATATTAGAGTAGGTTGCTACTTCATCTAGAGTTTCATAAAATACCCTCCGATCATAGCCTCAAGATTGCACAAAAATTAGTGAGCATACTCAAGGCAATTAGGAGTTGGTTTCGCCTCCGAACGCATTATCATAACAATTGTACATACAATATCTTCCTCTATGCCACACATATATACAAGTTTTGATTCTAAAGTGCCTCAAAGTTCTCTACAAGTTTTGCAAAGCTCAATAGAGTGTTTTTATTCAAATTTTTGAGATATAGTGAATTTTCTACATCAGGGTATTTAGTCACTGACCGTGGTTGAAAGAAAAGAAGTATTATGTATGTTGGCTATTGAGCATAAGTTGGATGATACTAATTACCCATTGTGGGCATATATGATGCTTCATGTATTGGTAGCACAAGGGCTGTGGAATTTGTGTAAGATGTTGAAAAACATCCCACTACACTTGCAAATACAATTATGGAAGGTGATGCAGATGGTGTTGAAGATAATGATATTCAATTTCTTGGTCATGCTATAGTTTGTGTTGCACCTACTACATAGCAAATTCTTTGGGATGCCAAAGATTCTTAGATACCTCATATTTGCTCTTGCAATATAACAGAGGATGCTTGGGATACTCTTAAAACTTTATACGAGGCAAGAAATGAGGCTCGTGTTGCTTACCACCAAAATAGCTGGAGAATGGGCATATGAATGAAGGAGATTCTACAGATAATTTTTTGAGGAAGATCAAGGATTTGAAGGAGGAATTGATTTTTGCTGATGAAATTTTGCCAGATAGTTCACGTGTAGACTATTCTTAACGATCTTCTAGATTCATATGATATTTTTAAACTTGTACTCTTCGATTGAGGATGGAACACAATCCAAAGAGATTAACATTTGAGGAGTTAGTCTTTGTTTTGTTGCATAATGATCATTCTAGGCAGAATAGGTCAATTATGCATGCTACAGATCAAGCTTTCTTAGCTACTCAAAAGGGTAAAGATATATGGAGCTCATCCACTAGTAAGCAAAAAATTGCCAATTGTACACAATAAAAAAAGAAAGACAATGATGATAAAAAAACTAGAAAACTAAAAAGAGTTTTTCAAGTACTATAAGGAAAATGATTATTTCATAAAGAGTTGTCCTAAATTGAATACAAAGGAGGCAAAGAAGTAAGAGGGTGGGATGGTTGTTGCAAAGGCCTCTACACCTAAAATAGAGTCTAGTAATCTTGTTCAAAATGAAGAATGGGAATTTACTACTGTTTGCAAATATGACCCATCTTCACATGAGTAGTGTATATTTGTTATAGACTCAAATGTTTGGTAATTTGATACTGGTGCAACCAAATATATTACCTCACATTATAGTTTCTTCACTTCACTTGAGCCTAGTCCTAAATGGAATACTACCATAGGTGCTAACAAATCCTCTTATCCTATAATAAGATTTGGAGAGATTGTTTAGACTACTTCTAATGGAAGTTCTTTCACATTGTCAGGTGCTTTATATGTGCCAAGGATCAAGAAAATTATACTTTTATTTTTAGCATTAGCCAAGATTGGTTTGGTTATCAAGTTTATTGATGATATATGTATAGTTCATGATCTCTTGAATGGTGATGTTATTATTACTTTTGTCATTTTATGTCATGGGATATATAAGCTCATAGACTATGCAAAATCTATGGACGATTCAACGTGTGTAGTTCAAGATCCTCATGCTATCTCAAAAGCAAATCTTTGGCATGCATGATTTGGTCATCTCAATTTTGGTAGTTTGATGCACTTACAACAGTATGAAATGGTATCATCTGTGCCCAAACTTGAAGCACCTTGTAAACATGTCTATGAAGGATGCATTTTTGGGCAAAATGCACCGTTCCTTCTTCCCAAGAGATGGTTAAGTTTGAGATGCTCATAAATTGAAGCCTGTTCATAGTGATGCCTGTGGTCCCATGCCAACACCTTCAAAAGGTCTCGGGTCAATTCCAGCCATGCTATGCTCTGAGTGTAACTTTGAGTACCTTCTTCCATAAATTAAAATGTTTTCCCTACTTGAGAATTACTCAAAAGTTATATGTTTTGACATAGAATTTTGAGATTCATGTCCCAAGGTACCATAGGGGTATTATTGCATATATTGAAAGCTCAGACTCTATTGGAGAATCTAAGTTCTACTTAGGGTGGTGTGGAGAAAGTTTTTTATCGGAAGCCTCTCATCTCTACATACTATCCATCACTCCTCACATTGTGAAGGCTACTCCTCCAAATGGTGCCTCCACTCTCTCAAAATGCAAAATACGTGATCCCTAAAGCATCGTAATATTGCTAGGGTTCTAAAAGAGTTTTATGTATGAGGCCTACTTCATGTACTTCATGTATTAGTTGGTGTGCTATGTACTCCTATTCTCTAGAGGTTGATAGTACTTAATACTCCACACATAAAGGATATCCAATGTTCACACCAAACAATCCTTCTAAGGTAGAAGCTAGGTGATGCTCCTTGATACTTGAAGCTATTCGGTGTCCTGTGCTAATGAATGCTTCACCTACCATACACCATGATGCCCCATCATCTCTTGTCTCTTTCTATTTTTTGCGTATGTGCATGTGTAGGATCCGATCATCAACAATACGGAGGTAATAAAGAACACAAAAGTGTAGTGCAATCTCACTTCAGAGGAGCTACTCAAGGTTAAGCCAAAATTATGGAAACACAGTGAATTGTGCTTGAAGTAGCGAGACCTCATTCCTAGGTAGTATCACATAGAACAGTACCAAAAATACCCTTGGATAAGATAGGAGAGATGAGCAAAGGAGAAGAAGGAAACACCTATCTTCCAATCACTCATCAAGGTTACACCACCAAGGCTATTTTGGACTTAGGGATGGGAGTTGCAATTGCTACCACTTCCCTATGGAAGCATTGGGGCCAACGAGCACTCTGACCAACGAGAATGAAACTAGAAATGGTAGATGGTCACATAGAGAGGTCCTTAGGGCTGTTAGAAGGGATAACTCTCACTACTTGTGGTGTAGAATTTTAACACACTTTTTCCATATGTGTTTTGAGTGAAAACTAGGCCTATGAGATGATTTTGGGAAGACCATTCATGAGACACTTGCAAGTAGTGCATGTGATTGGGGAACCAATTCCTTGTATTTTCAACACTTAGGTGTTACAACCAAGGTTAATTTTAAGGACTACTCTCATAGAGATGTGCCCCCTATTCAATGGAATCCCATCCATAGAGCCACATATGATATGGAGTCAGTGCATTCCATAGGATCAGGATCCTCATGGATACCTGAATACACCCACCTATGGATGTGTAAAGTTATAGAAGAAGAAGAAAAAAGGAAAAATGATAGAGAGGTAGGTGTAAAGGAAACTCATAGATCAATTTAAGACCTAGCCTATGCACCTGTAGTATTTTCGGGTGAAGAGTTTGAACCTCATGGTTGGGAAAACATCCTAGCCACAATGGATGTAGCCATCATTGAAGAACAATGGACACCACACTATGATGAAGATGTCTATGACATTTCAGTTTTCATGATAGAACCAATATTGTGTGATTCGGTTATACAAGAGTACGGGCCTAGCACAGAAGAACTACTAGAACAAGAGAGTGACTCAGATTTAGAGTCAATTATTATGGATCCTTTTTGGGCTTCAGAAGAAGAATACCTATATGAAGTAGAAACTCAGCATCAAGGACAAGGAGAGCCTATGAACGATGTAAGGTTAACCACACAGGTAACCACCAAGAGTAAAGGTAAGAAAAAAAGAAGAGAGAACTCCCACAAGAAGTGAAAGAATCTTTATTTGAGGTCCCTGAAAGCTTTAAGAAGTATGACATGAAAGTCATGATCAGGATACCTAAATGTGAAGCACTAGGAGGAGAGGCCTATGATAACAAGAAAAAACTAAAAAGATCATTGTGACCACAGAAGACGGTGAAGAAAGATGCTTATACATAGGACATGATTTAACAGAGGATGAGGAGCAAGAGTTGATAGCCTTGCTAAGAGAATATAGAGATGTGTTTTCTTGGAGTTATAAGGACTTAAAAGGAGTAGACTCTAACATATGCTCACATATGATTCCCATGACCTCAGAAGCCAAACCCTCTAAGCAGAAGCCATATGCCTAAAATGATAATTATGCTCCCAAGATCAAGGAATAGATATATTGTTTAGTAGAAGCTATATTTATTTATGAAATTGAACACACTGAATGGGTGTCCCCCATTGTAGTTGTGCCCAAAAAGAATGGAAAGTTATGTGTTTGCATTAACCTAAAGAAAGTTAATGCAACCACTATTAGAGATAGTTATCTGGTTCCTATCACTGAGCATCTACTAGAAAGAGTGGTAGGCAAGGAAGTTCACAACTTGCTTGATGGATTCTCTAGCTACAATCAAGTGGCCATTGCTCCAAAAGATCAACATAAGATGGCTTTTGCCACATAGTGGGGCATATTTGCTTTTCGTGTGATGACCTTGTTGAAAATCAAGTCTCAATAATTCAAAAAGGCTCAACCACGAGTTTTGCAAGTGGACCAATAAAAAAGGAGGACCCAAAGTCGTGGAAACAAGTTAGAAGCTCCACTAGACTCAATCAAATTCAAATCCCATAAATCAGCCACCCAAAATTGCACCTACAATGATTGGTGGGTGGTTAGCTAGATTGTGGGAAAAGTAAAACTCTATATAAGCATCATCTCACCTTTGTTTCTTGCATTCCAAAAGTTTCCCACTTAGTTTAAAAAATTCATAAACTCTATCAAGCAGCCCCCTTGCTTGCTAACCTCATTTTCGCATGATTTTGCTCCTCTCGATCTAGAGGCATAGTTAGGCATTTTCAAATTTGATTGTACCAAGTTGAAGAGCATTGTTTGCTCTCTAATTGTACTTGTTTTCGTTTATTTCAAGCTTCATTCGGTCTTTCATACATTGCGCTAAACTTCGCTAAAGTTTCAAGTTATTTGATTGAGTGAGTTGTGAGAAATGCCAACTTTGTGAAGGTATGCAGAGAGTGTTGCAAGCAGGTAGCCTTTTTTGAAGAGGATGTTTCTCCCAAATCCAATATCCATTTGGAATGATTAAAATCTTTTTTTGTAGCTCTTATTGTTTTCTATATGTCTAGAAAGTTTCATTTTAATTCTCTATACAGGTGTAGATGAAAGTTCAGAATAGTGAGCATATCTCAGTGCTTGTGGACCTAGTGGAGGGCAACCATCTTCAATTTTTGCATTGGGGTGCTAGAATCATCCCCCTCAGTAGTATCAAAGCCATTTGGGAGGCTTGGAGACATCAGTTGGCATCCTATTGAAGAATTGAAGGGATCAAGACAACTCGTGGAAGCACAAGGAGGGCTTACTAAAGCAAAAAGACATTGAAAGGGGGCCACATTGATCAAGATCTCAACTAGTCGAAGGTTAGCAAGGGAGAAGCTATCAAAAGGTAATATCCAAACTTTCTAAAGCATAGAAAAGCTTGAGGAGAAGCTAGAGGAGCATCTTAGAGCTCAGTATGGCTGAGTATAATGCACAAAGAGAGAAGTTAGAGAAAAGCAATCATAAACCATGGAAATTTAGAGTTAGCAACTACCTTATGGGCAAAGGATTGTGGGGATTAGTGAGTTTCACGGATCCAATGCCTCATGTACATAATCCACCACTTCAAGGGCAGGTCAAGGCACTTAATGAATGGATAGAAAGGGATAGGAGAGTCATATTCATTCTATCCCAACATATAAGAAATATCATGATAGGGCATATACAAGACTTGGACACATCCAAGAAGGTTTGGGAGACCTTGGAGAGATTGTACTCTTCATCAACCAAGGCAAGGAAGATTCAGCTTAAGAATGAGCTAAATTATCTTAGGAAAGCACCAAGTACTAACATAAATGAGTACATTTTGAAGCTTAAGGAGCTTTCTGATGCCCTAGGCTCAATTGGGAGCCCAATCAAAGATGACGATCTTGTCGCACACACTTTCAATGGCTTGAGAGAGGATGAAAGGTGGAAAGCATTCACCAAATCAATTTATGTGAGAGATTCCCTACCAAAATTTGATCAATTAGTCACATTGATGGTGACTGAGGAGATGAACCAAGGAGGTTCACAATCAATGGGCACCCATGCCAAGTTTTCAATGGAGGTAGAGGCAAAGGCAAAAGAGGTGGACAAAACTCCCAAGGTAGAGGTAGAGGAAGGTCAAATGCAAGCTCAAGCAACCAAGAAGGGCAACCAAAGCTATGGATCAAGAGGAAGAGGAAGGAGTAGAGGAAGAGCAAGCAGATCACATGGAAGAGAAGCATCCAATGGAGAATGCTACAATTGTGGAAAACCGGGCTATTATGCAAGAGATTCTTGGTCCAAAGGAGGAGGAAATCAATGATACAAAAGGAACCAAGGTTATTATGCTAGTACTTTAGTAAATTCAAGAAATGAGAACTTGTTTATGATGTATTGATCAAGTGAAAGAGTCAATTCAGATTTTACATGGTACATTGATAGTGTTTGTAGAAACCATATGAGTTGCAATAAAGATGTTTTCTTTAATTTACACTCACCCATCACTCAAGGACATGTAGAGACAGGAGATGACACTGAGCACAAGATTACACATGTGGGAGATGTTGCATTAAATGGATCTCAAAGCTCCAAGGTGTTGAAGGATGTGTTGCATGTGCCAACCATTACAAAGAACTTGGTTTTGGTAGGTCAAATGGTTTAAAGAGGTTATGATTTGAGGTTCAATGATCATGAATGTTTTGTTGAAGACGCCATGCAAAACCACAAGCTCATAGCAAAAGGAAAGAAGGAAGGAAGACTCTTCACCATGGAGGTAACGCCATAAACCCCTCACATTGCCTACTTGTCAATTGGAAATAAATAGATTGCAAAAAATTGACTTATGGCATAAAAGAATTGGGCACATAAAGTTACAAAGGATGAAGGACATGCAAAGGAAGGGCTTGGTGAGTGTTCTACCTAATCCCACATCTCTCAATATGCAACATTTGTGCCATGCTTGTCAATTACGGAAACAAAGCAGATTGCCATTCAAGAAGGGAGCACATGTGAGCAATGAAGTGTTTAATCTCATACACATAGATGTATGGCGACCTACAAGGGAGCCATCCATTGGATATAATAGGTATTTTATCACATTTATAGGTGATTATTCAAGGTTTTTTTTGGATGTATTACACGAAGTCAAAGTCAAAGGTGTTTTACCACTTCAAGAGGTTCAAAAACCTAGTGGAGAAGGAAATAGGGAATTATATAAAGACTCTCAGATTGGATGGAGGGGAAGAGTATTTTTCAAATGAATTTTTAGATTTTCTACATAACCATGGCATCAAAAGGCAATTCACTTGTAGGTATACACCTCAACAAAATGGGGTGGTAGAGAGGAAGAACAGATACATAGCATAAGTGGTTAGAGCTTTGTTAAATGAAATGAATGTTCCTAACTCTTATTGGGGCTGATGCAACAAATAAAAACATATACATTATGAATAGGTCTCCAACCTCAGGAGTACATGGAGTTACACCTTATAAGCTTGGTGTGGTAAGGAACCCAACCTTTCACATCTCAAAGTATTTGGTTGTGTGTGTTATGTTCACATACCTCAAGATTTGGGACACAAGCTAGATCCAAAGGCCAATAGGTGTATATTTCTTGGATATTCTTTAGAGAAAAAGGGTTTTAGATGCTATAAATAGTACACCAAAGAGCTTAAGGTGTCTAGGGATGTAATATTTAATGAGTTGCTGCCTTGGTATGGTAGCAAAGATCTGTTACAGGTTGATGATGCATATGAAGCCGAGAAGAAGCTCAAAGAGCAACAACAAAGCATGGAGATGAGTGGTCCAAACACTTCAAGCACACCATTAGAGGAGAGTAATACATCAGCTTGGCATGGAAGGACAAGGAATGAAGCTCATTCAAGTGAAGGAAGTAGAAAAGGAAAGGAAAAGGCAAATGATGAAGACCATTGACGGGTAGACATGGAATCTACAAGTGATGAAGATATGGAAAAATTAGAAACTCTAGGATTTAAAACATCTAAAACAAGGAGAAGGAGATTCATACCACCTAATGGTGAGGTATGGTCATCAAATGGGGCTAAATATCCTTTTCAAAGGTTAACTTATGATTCATTCATTGCAAGACACTATGCCTACATGAGTCAAGTTATAGCTTGTGAAGAACCTAACTTTTTTGAAGAAGCAAATAAGCATAGGGAATGGATTGAAGCCATGGAGGAGGAAGTCAAGGCACTTGAAGAAAATGATACTTATTCATGTTGATATATTTAGGTAGTGATGTGTGTGAACACACTAGGACCGTCGGGGCACTTTTTTCCCTCTTTAGGAGGTTTTTTTCCCCTGGCTTGTATATACGCCTATTGCCCTAATGGGCTACTTATCTTTGTACATTCTATAGTAATACATTCAGTATTGTGTGTTGTGCTCCAAGCTTCTTCTTCTTCCTTGTGTTGTTCGCGTGCTTCCGCAGACGTCTAACTCCAACAATTGGTATCAGAGCAGGTCGTCGCTTCATCTAGGGCACCATCGACACTCCTCCGTTTGCAGTCTCAGATTCGCACGAAATTTGGTGAGCATACTCAGGGTGTTTCAGAGATCAAAACAGCTTCGCTATGTTGTGCCAAAATCATGATTTGAGCTCGTTTCGGCCTCCGAATGCACTATCGCAACGCTTGTGTAGGCTCTTTCATCTTTTTGTGCGAAAGGTATATACCAGTTTCTGTTCGCCAGTATAAGCGTCTCGAAGTCTGCTACAGGTCTAGTAGAATTCATCTTGGCAGTTCTGTTCAACTTTTTGAGATACAGTCAATTTTTTGCATCAAGGTATTTTAGTCACCGGCCATGGCGGAAAGCAGTGATGTATTCCGTATGTTGGCTGTTGAGGATAAGTGGGATGGTACCAACTACCTATTATGGGCTTATATGATGCGACATGTATTGGTTGCAAAAGGATTGTGGAACATTGTGTAGGGTGTTGAAAGACGTCCTGTTACACCTGTAACAACAGGTACTGCAAATACAGGTGTAGGAGCTGATGGAGATGGTGTCGAAGATGATAATGTGCAGATTCCTATTCATGTTGCTGTTTCTGCTGCATCTACTGCAGAGCAGATTCGTTGGGATGGCAGAGATGCCCAGGCACATGCATTGATAGCTTTTTCTGTCAAACGTGCCATTATTCCTCATATTCGCTCTTGCAAAACAGCTAAGGATGCTTGGGATACACTTACCACATTGTACCAAGCTAGCAATGAGGCTCGTGTTGCTTACCTCCGAAAACAGTTGGAGAGTGAGCACATGAATGAAGGTGATTCTATGGACAGTTTCCTAACAAAGATCAAAGACTTGAAGGAACAGTTGATTTCTGCTGATGAGGTTATACCAGATAGCTCACTTGTGCAGACCGTTCTGAATGGTCTTCCTGATTCATATCAGAGTTTTGCTTCTACTCTTGGGTTGATGATGAAAGGCAATCCAAATGCCTTGTCATTTGAGGAGTTAGTCTCTTTTTTGTTGCAGGAAGATCAGTCCAGGCAAAACAGGTCCATTATGTGTGTTGCAGATCAAGCTTTCCTGGCTAGTCAGAAGGGCAAAGGAAAATGGAGTTCTTCTACTAGTAAGCAGAAATCTACAAATGCTGCACATTCGAAGAACCAAGACAAAGATGAGAAAAAATAAAAAAATCAGAAATTGTTTTGTAAGTATTGTAAAGGGAATGATCATATCATAAAGAACTGTCCAAAACTAGCTGCAAAAGAGGCAAAGAAGGAAGAAGCTTGAATGGTTGTTGCAGAAGCCTCTACACAAAAAATGGAGTCTGCTAATCTTGTGCAGGAAGAAGAATGGGCGTTCAATACTGTTTGCAGCTTTGACCCATCTTCTCATGAGCAGTGCATGTCTGCAGTAGACTCAGATGTTTGGTACTTTGACAGTGGGGGGACCAAACATATTACCTTGCAGCGTAGTTTCTTCTCTTCACTCGAGCCTGCCCCTAGAGGGAATACTGTACATGCGCCAACAACTCCTCTTATCCTGTTATGGGAGTCCGTAAGCTCATTTTGACTACTGCTGATGGTAGTCCTTTCACTTTGTCAGATGCTTTATTTGTGCTAGGGATCAAGAAGAATCTATTATCAGTTTCTGCATTAGCCAAGATTGGCTTGGTTGTGAAAATTGTTGATGACAGATGCACAGTTCATGATCTGTCAAATGGCGATGTTATTATTGCTTCTTGCATTTTATGTCGTGGGCTGTGTAAGCTCATAGACTATGAAAGATCTGAAAATGATTTGGCATGTGCAGTAAAAGATTCTCAGGCTATGTCAGGTGCAAAGCTTTGGCATGAACGTTTTGGTCATCTGAATTTTTCTAGTTTGCTACGCCTCCAGAAATCTGAAATGGTGTCCTCTTTGACCAAACTTGAGGCACCTGGAAAACATGTTTGTGAAGGCTGTATTTTGGGCAAAATGTAGTGTTCCTCCTTTCCAAAAGATGGTTCAGTTTGGGCTACATAGAAATTGCAGCTTGTACATAGTGATGTCTGTGCTCCTATGCAGACACCCTCTTTTGGAAATTACCTTTAATTTGTGACTTTCATTGATGATTTTTCCAGGCATGCATGGGTATATCCACTGAAAGCAAAGTCCGAAGTGTTCATGTGCTTTAAAAAGTTTTTGGTTTTGGCTGAAAATCTGTCAGCATGTAAAATGGGCACCCCCCGTTCTGATCGAGGGGGGGAATATATGTCTTCTGATTTTAATGCATTTCTGGATGAACGTGGGATAAAACACCAGTGTACAATGCCGTATACACCTCAACAGAATGGAATTGCTAAACGAAAGAACAGTTCACTCATGGAGATGGCGAGGTGCATGGTCAAAAGTCAGGCTTTACCACATAGTTTCTGGCTTGAGGTTGTCATGTGTGTAGCATATGTACTGAACAGGTGTCCCACTAAAGCGCTGCAGTCTATCACTCCATATGAGGCTTGGCATGACCACAAGCCATCTGTTGCTCATCTACGTGTTTTTGGTTGTTTGGCATATGCACTAGTACCTGAACAACATCGCAAACAATTGGATGATAAGGCAGTAAAATGTATTTTTGTTGGGTATAGTTCTGAAAGTAAAGGCTAGGCTAGGCTTGTTGCAAAGCGTTATGCGTAGGAAAGAGGCAGAATGATAATGGAGCTAGAAGAGTCCAAACTCCACAAAGGCTCAAAATCGATGACCATGTCAAATTCTAGGAAATTAATAGTGTCTCCCTAGAGAAATGGATTAATGAGCAATAATGACCAACCAAAAGGATTATGTGAGAATATATGTGCTCACACCAAAAAGTGTATAAAGGATTAAATTGACCACTATATAGTTGACAAAACAAAAAAAGTTTAAAAAAATTTTGCGAGAGTGTTCTGTACAAAATGACCATATAACTAGTGTCAACTGCTCATAAAACTACAAGTACTGACATGTAGACCTGTATAGGCAATCACTAACTCCATTGCATATAATCAGTGAACTGAAAGAAGCCAACTTGGCTTATTAAGCACCTATGAACAATTAGCATAAATCTCCTATGGCGAGGGTGGGTAACTCTTCCACCTGCATCACTAAAGATAACCCAATATGTGGGTGTCTCCTAGTTTAGAAAAACTCACCACGACCCTCTTTATCAACGTCAAAGGCTTTATGCAAAAAATATAACCGCTATATCAATGACCACATGGGCATATAGAAGCAGTATCCATAGAAGCATACATAGTGTGTATGTCCTCAATATAAGCAGTAAAGTGGCACTTAAAGGCTGATTTCCTAGCCCAAACACTTGTGAACATCACTTACAAGTGTCTCTCACCTCTATTCTATTGGCTCAAAAACCTACATAAACTTGTGGTGGTTGTTCCAACCACAACTAAAAACTTTCAAGAAACCTGTAGATTTATGAGTGTGCCTGAAAAACATAGTCCCAAAGATGAATATTCATTGTCAAAGAAGTACAAAGAGCACTCTTATTGATGATATTGAACCTTTGTAAAGAGAACTATGCACAAAAGTACTCCAAAATGGCTCCAAGAATCACCCCAAAAATGCTTCAAAAGAGGCTTTGAAAGCAAAGAATGAAGCTTTGAGGGACCAAAACATGTTCAAGCTAATGTTTTAGTCTTTCCCCTTCTTCACACACCACAAGAGTGTAGCGTAGTGGCAAGAAAACTTTTCAGTTAAGCCGACTCCGGGGGGAACAAATTGGGATAGGTGACCCCCTGGGAAGTGCTAGGAACCTCCGTCGTCCTTCATCGTTGAGGTCCTCCTTCATGTGCAGCCAAAGGTGCCAATGGTGACTTTGGTGACTTTAGATGACAAGGTATGCCAAGGCCTATGCCTTAGTCATGACGTTAGTAGACGTAAGCGTTGGAGAAATCCTTGGGTGGGTGGGTGGGTGCTCGCTTCGCTCTCACAAAAGGAACAAATATTTTTCATCAATCTACTAGGGGGTGGAAAGGCATAACCCATGGGATGGGACATGTCAATTGTTCTTTAGTGTGGAATGTTCAGAAGAGGTCAAAGGCTGCCCAAGAGATCACCTTTGTGGTTAAAGAAGCTGCATGGATGGGGCCTAGAAGGTAACATATGAAGTATTTTTTTCACCCCTAATATCATGTGATGGTCCCCTTTCCTGTGGCCTTGGTCTTACTTACTAACTTTTCCTTTCCATTTTCTGAATGTTTAATAAGATTGGCCCTAGAGGTTGCCCCCACCATTGGGCAAGGGTGCCCTCCAAGAGTAAGGAGGTCACCCCTTCCCTCTAGGCGAGGCTGGCCTCCAAGGAAGTCATTCCCTACAATTTGGATGAGGGAGTTTCCATCCTTAGTTGCATGGTTATCATGCACAAGGAATCATGAAAAGATAAGGAAACAGTTATTTCACCATGGAGGTCATCCCCTCCCATTTGTACCAGGGTGCTGCCATGGTGCTAGAATAAGTATAAGATGTACGATATACCATGTAAACAAAATCTCCAAAAGATATGCAAATGGTTGGAGTTCGAGCCACAAAACTACACTTTGGCCAATTCCATAGTGGTCACCCCTATTCACCCTTTGTAGTGGCCTACCTTGAGTCACCTTATTAAGAGGTTACCAAAAGGAGGGGGTCACCCATGGTTGAATTTAATTTTTATTCTACAATATCTCAAGTTAGAGATATATATTTTGAGGATGAAAAAGTAAATAAGGTATTAAAAGAAGTTTTATGTGTACCTTTTATAAGAAAGAATCTAATTTTAGTTGCTCAAATGGTGGATCATGACTACCAAGTGTGATTCAAAAAATCTAGATCTTCTATTCAAAATCAAAACCAAAACTTCACAGTCTTTGAAAGAGAACAAAAACAAGGGAGAATTTTTACATTGAATGTTCTTCCTAATTTTGTATCTGATTATTTAGTTGGTGATAATAAGACTACTCGAATTGACTTATGGCATAAGAAAATAGGACATATAAGTATACAAAAGCTGAAGGACATTGCTCGTAGAAAGATTGTTGTTGGTTTACATGATATTTCAAATCAAAATATGACACAATTATGTAATACTTGTCGATTTGATGAGAAAGAAGGGCATCTCTTTTCTCCTATAAATTTGTAAAGTAGGGATTTTTTGGAGTTAGTACATACATTTGTTTTAGGTCCTACAAAGGATTTAACACTTAGAGCCATTAAGTATTATGCTACATTTTTGGATGATTTTAGTTGCATGATCTTTACATATTTTCTTGCATAGAAGTGGTATTTTTGGGCTTTTTCAGATTTAAAGAAATGGAAAAAAAAAAAGAAAAAAGGGAAGCCAACTAAAAGGTTTAGATTTGATACGGTGGAAGTGCATATTTTTGCATGTTTTTTGATAAATCTCTTAAGGATGAAGGTATAAAAAGAGATCACACTTGCGTTTATGACTCTCAATAGAATGGAGTTAAGCTGTAAATCTAGTAGTGTATTTGATGAATTATATTCCAACATTGACAACACATAATGTAGATTGTTTTGAGGTTTAGTATAAAATAAAGTTGTTGTTGATCATTTGCATGTATGTGGTTGTATGTTCTTTGTAATGGTTCCTAGCCTTATGAATTTAGAACTGAGTTAGTACGACTAAAATGTATCTTTTAGGGTATGTAGATTATTAAAAGGGTTATAAGTGTTATGATCTAGTAAGAAAGAAAATAATTATTAGTAACGATAAATGCTTTGATGAGCTATTTTCTTTATATATAAATCATGTTGCCTTGCTATACAAATTACGTTTTGCACATTCAAGAATAAATGCAAGAAGAAAATGAGGATTCCAGAAGTGCAAGGTCAAAAGAAGAAAATGGTTTAGATGAAGAGAGAGTTTTACCTACATCAAGAGAGAAATGGAAAGATAAAGGAAAGCATATTGAATTAAGTAATGAAGAAGAAATAGGTGAAATTTCTAAGTTTGCCATTTTGAATCTCAACTAGAGCAAGCCATTTTGAAAGTAGGGAATACCTCATCCTTTGCATTGATAGGATATATCTAGAATTTTCTAGTGGCATCATCTATGAAAGTGACAAAGTAAAGAAAACCACCTAATGACCTTGTGGGCATAGGACCACAAACATCTGTATGAATAAGATCTAAAGGCTGAATTGAAGAGTTAATATGCATCTTGTGCACATTCCTAGTTTGCTTTCCATATTGAAAAATGCTCACAAAAGGAAAAATCAAATAAAGATAGCACAAGTAAGTAGCCAAAACGAGGAAGATTTTCCATTCCACTACGTGATATATAGCCCAAACGTCCATGCCAAATACAAGCCATATGCTATTGAGTAAAAACTAGCAAGTGTTCTTTCTATGATACAAGTAAAGGATAAAGTGAGCCAACTTTTCTTCCTTTTTGCAATAATCATATTGCCCTTTGATATGAAAAAGGAGTTATCATAGAAGACCACCTTGTAACCAAGGTCATCAAGTTGACCAACGGACATCAAAATACGTGATAAGTGAGGTGCATGGCATACATTATGCATAGAAAATTTTGAACCATTAATGAACTAGACAACCACATCTTCAATCCGGAGAATGTCACACTGGTAAGAGTCACCAAGTCTCACAATACCAAGAAACTTTGCCACATATGTATATAACCATTCTCTATGTGGTGTCACATGGAAAGAAGCACTAGAATCTAACAACCACATTTGGGAAAGAGAATCATCCATAAGAGCCTCTATAGGCACAGTACTTCAAGTGTTAACACATCAGCATCATCAAAAATAACATTGATTTCTTCAATCTTCATAGTTGAAGTAGATGGTGTAGGTAGTTGTTTAACATGCCTATCAACATTTTACCCTTTACCTTTAGCATTCTTTAATTCATAGCAATCTTTCTTCATGTCTCCTTTCTTATGGCAGTAATGGCATTCGATATCCCTCTTCCTTGCTTTACTTCTACTCTTATTTTCTTGAATATTTTTTTCCTTGTTCTTGCTCTTGCCACAGTGTAGATTCTTTCCTTGGTAAGAATTCCAAACATTATATGCATCTCCACTGTGTGTGCCAACCATAAATTTGCTACAAATCTCCTCACTCAAGAGTGCTCCACATATGTCATCATAGACCAGTTTACCACTAGGTGCATTATTGCTAAGAGCAATGCAAAATGTATCCCATGATGATGGCAAGGTGCATAACAAGAAGATTGCTTTAATTTCATTATCCATGTCCATTTTTTGAGCCTCGAATTGAGAGAAGATAGCATCAAATGCATTCAAATGCATTCAAATGAGTAGCAATACTATCTATGTCTTTTATATGAAGATCATACAAATTCCTCATCAGATACACTTTCTTTGATGCCGTTTCTTTTTCATATGTATTGCATAACTTCTTCCAAAGCTGCTCTGCACTTTCATAGTCCAATACTGTAAAGTAAACATTATCTATTAGTTGCAATCGAATGGTAGACCTAGCTATTTCATCCAGCTCATCCCAATCATCTTCATCGATGTCAGTTAGCAAGCTTCTTTGAGATTTCATTTATTGGCTTCCATTTCCTACTTTGAATTAGCACATGTTTAATTTGATTCTTCCATAAAGCAAAGTTTGTGCCATCAAATTTTTGGATCACAATCTTTGCCTTGTAAGTTATAGATCCTTCTAGGAACACTGGCACTAGACCCTGATCTGCCAGATGTGCCAGAGATCTCTAATCCCATGATGATCTAGAATGGAGAAGAATGATAATGGAGCTATAAGAGTCCAAACACCATGAAGGCTCAAAATGGATGACCAAGTCAAATTCTAGGAAATTAATAGTCTCCCTAGAGAAATGGATTAATGAGCAGTAATGACCAACCAAAAGTATCATGTGAGAATATATGTGCTCACACCAATAAGTGTATCAAGGAGTAAATTGACCACTGTATAGTTGACAAAACAAAAAATTTTGAAAATTTTTGCCAGAGTCTCCTTTGCAAAATGACCATATAACCAGTGTGAACTGCTCATAAACTACAAGTACTGACATGTAAACCTGCATAGGCAATCACTAACTCCATTTCATATAATCAATTAACCGAAAGAAGCCAACTTGGCTTATCGAGCACCTATGAACAACTAGCATACATCTCCTATGTGGAGGGTGGGTAACTCTTCCACCTACATCACCTAAGAGAACCCAACATGTGGGTGTCTCCTAGTTTAGAAAAACTCACCATGAACCTCTTTATCAATGTCAAAGGCTTTATGGAAAAAATATAACCCCTATATCAATGACCACATGGACATATATAAGTAGTATCCACAGAAGCATACATAGTGTGTATGTCCTCAATATATGTGGTAAAGTGGAACTTAAAGGCTGAATTCATAGCCCAAGCATTGGTGACGATCACTTGCAAGTGTCTCTCAACTCTATTCTTTTGGCTCAAAAACCTGCATAAACTTGTGGTCGTTGTTCGCACCATAACTAAAAACTTTCAAGAAACCTGTAGATTTACGAGTGTGGCTGAAAAATACAGCCCCTAAGGTGAATATTCCTTGTCAAAGAAGTACAAAGAGCACTCTTATTGATGCTATTGAACTTCTATAAAGAGAACTATGCACAAAAGTACTCCAAAATGGCTCCAACAATCACCCCAAAAATGCTTCAAAACAAGGCTTTGAAAGCAAAGAATGAAGCATTGAGGGATGAAAACATGTTCAAGGTAATGTTTTAGTCTTTTCTCTTCTTCACACACCACAAGAGTGTAGCTTAGTGGCAAGACAATGTTTCAATTAAGCCGACTCTGGGGGGGAACAAACTAGGATAGGTGACCTCCTAGGAAGTGCCCGGAACCTCCGTCTTCCTTCATCGTTGAAGTCCTCCCTCACATGCAACCAAAGGTGCCAATAGTGACTTTGGTGACTTAGATAACAAGGTATGTGAAGGCCTATGCCTTAGTCACCGCCTTGGTAGATGTAAGCCTTGGAGAAATCCTTGGGTGGGTGGGTGGGTGCTCACTTCGCTCCCACAAAAGGAACAAAGATTTTGCATCGATCTACTAGGGGGTGGAAATGCATAGCCCATGAGGTGGGACATGTCAGTTGTTCTTTAATGTGCAATGTTTAGAAGAGGTCAAAGGTTGCCCAAGAGATCACCTTTGTGGTTAAAGAAGCCGCATGGATGCTGCCTAGAAGGTAACATATGAAGTATTTTTTTTCACCCCTAATATCATGTGATGGTCTCCTTTCATGTGGCCTTGGTCTTACTTACTAATTTTTCGTTTTCCTTTCCTGAATGTTTAACAAGATTGGCCCTAGGGGTTTGCTCGCACCATTGGGCAAGGGTGCCCTCCAAGAGTAAGGAGGTCACCCCCTCCCTCTAGGCGAGGTTGGCCTCCAAGGAAGTCATTCCCTCGAATTTGGATGAGGGATTTTTCATCCTTAGGTGCATGGTTATCATGCACAAGGAATCATGAAAAGATAAGGAAACAGTTATTTCACCATGGAGGTCATCCTCTCCTATTGTTATGAGGGAGCTGCCATCCTTAGGTGCTAGAATAAGTATAAGATGTAAGATACACCATGTAAACAGAATCTCCAAAAACATGCAAATGGTTGGAGTTCGAGCCACAAAACTACACTTTGCCCAATTCCATGGTGGTCGCCCCTATTCACCCTTTGTAGTGGCCCACCTTGAGTCACCCTATTAAGAGGTTCCCAAAAGGAGGGGGTCACCCATGGTTGAATTTAATTTTTATTCTATAATATCTCAAGTTAGAGATATATATTTTGAGGATGAAAAAGTAAACAAGGTATTAAAAGAAGTTTTTTGTGTACCTTCTATAAGAAAGAATCTAATTTTAGTTGCTCAAATGGTGGATCATGACTACCAAGTGTGATTCAAAAAATCTAGATCTTCTATTCAAAATCTAAACCAAAACTTCAAAGTCTCCGAAAGAGAACAAAAACAAGGGAGAATTTTTACATTGAATGTTCTTCCTAATTTTGTATCTTATTATTTAGTTGGTGATAATAAGACTACTCAAATTGACTTATGGCATAAGCAAATAGGACATATAAGTATACAAAAGCTGAAGGACATTGCTTGTAGAAAGATTGTTGTTGGTTTACCTGATATTTCAAATCAAAATATGACACAATTATGTGATGTTTGTCAATTTGATCAGAAAGCAAGGCATATCTTTTCTCCTATAAATCTGTAAGTAGGGGTTTTTTGGAGTTAGTACATACATTTGTTTTAGTCCTACAAAGGATTTATCACTTAGAGCCATTAAGTATTATGCTACATTTTTGGATGATTTTAGTTGCATGATCTTTACATATTTTCTTGCATAGAAGTGGTGTTTTTGGGCTTTTTCGGATTTAAAGCGATGGAAAAAAAAAGGAAAAAAGGGAAGCTAACTAAAATGTCTAGATTTGATATGGTGAAAGTGAATATTTTTGTATGTTGTTTGATAAATCTCTTAAGGATGAAGGCATAAAAAGAGAGATCACTTGCATATATGATTCTCATAGAATGGAGTGGTTGAATGATGAAATTGAATCATTTCCAAAATAGCAAGAGCGATGATGAATGAGAGCCCTATACCATGAAAGTTTATAGCTAAAGCGGTAAATCTTGTAGTGTATTTGATGAATTATATTCCAACATTGACAACACACAATGTAGATTGTTTTGAGGTTTAGTATAAAAGAAAGTTGTTGTTGATCACAAGTTGCATGTATGTGGTTGTATGTTCTTTGTAATGGTTCCTGGCCTTATGAATTTAGAACTGAGTTAGTACGACTAAAATGTATCTTTTAGGGTATGTAGATTATTAAAAGGGTTATAAGTGTTATGATCTAGTAAGAAAGGAAATAATTATTAGTAACGATATATGCTTTGATGAGCTATTTTCTTTATATATAAATCATGTTGCCTTGCTATACAAATTATTACGTTTTGCACATTCAAGAATAAATGCAAGAAGAAAATGAGGATTCCAGAAGTGCAAGGTCAAAAGAAGAAAATGGTTTAGATGAAGAGAGAGTTTTACCTACATCAAGAGAGAAATGGAAAGATAAAGGAAAGCATATTGAATTAAGTAATGAAGAAGAAATAGGTGAAATTTCTAAGTTTGCTTTGATAATACATGAAAGTAAGAGACGTACAAAAGAAAGGAAGCCAATGCAAAAGTATATTGTCACCTTTTATGTCAAAACTTTTTGAAGAGGAGGAACTTATCTCCCTTGAAAATGCAAATACAAATGAAAATTGGTGCAATGCAATTCAAGAAGAGATAGATGCATTGCATGAAAACAAAACATGGTAGCTTGTACCAGAAGATGATGAGCTAAAGGTAATTGAACCTAAGTGGGTGTTTCATAAAAACAAATATTGATTGTTCTATTTCGAGTTATGAAAATAGATTAGTTGCAAAAGGGTTTGTGCAAACATATGGAACCCATTATAAGGAAACATTTAGCCTCTTGCGAAAATATATACTAATCAGGCTAGTTTAAGTATTGTAGCAAGTAAATGCTCGAATATGTTTTGATTTGATGTTGAAAGTGTATTTTTGAGTGGTGAATTAGAAGAAACATTTTAGATGGAGTAAGCAAAATGGTTTATAGATGCAAAATATCCAAACTGTGTATGTAAGCTAAACATAGAACAACATGGTTTGAAAATAGCACCTAGAGCCTAGAATCGCTATTGGAAGGTTCAAGGATATAAACAAAGTTCTACAAATCCTTCTTTCTATGTGAGTTTTGTGTGAAACACTACATACATATTTGCATATTTGCATCTATGTTGATGATCGAATTATTGTAGGAAGCGATAATGAAGAAATTGTTAAGATGAAGAAAAATATTTGGTATGGAGTTTAAGATGATTGTTCTCGACATTTTACATCATGTATTGCTTACTCAAGTAATTTATGATAAGCACGACGTATTGCTGCATCAAAAGAAATATGTATGTGATTTAATTGACACATTTGGCATACCAAAATGTAAAACAATTGCAAATCCAACGGATCATAAATTAAAATTGAGTGTGCATGATGGTGTTTTGCTTGAGGATGTAGACATGTATAGATCATTGATTGGTTCATTTTTAAATGCAACAAACATGAGTAGCTATTGCTTATGCGGTTGAAGTTCTTTCATAACTTATGCACAAGTCTACAGATGTGCATTGGAATGCAGCTAAGCATGTGCTACGCTATTCGGAAGACAAAATGAATGATAATCTATTTTACTATATGACATTACTCTTGATGTAAGAAGTTCTACTCATGCAGACTAGACAAGAAAGAACGATGATCGCTGAAGCATGAGTAAATACATATTGATGATTGGGAATCGACTTGCTTTGATGTAGAAAAGTAGATTATCATGCGCATGCAATATTAACATGTGAAGTGATGTGGTTCAAGAATCTATTTGAGGATATGTAACTTTCCTATGTTACTCCACAAATTTATGAGTAGTATACATTTTATGGAGAATCGGAGAATCGGGTTTTTCATTTTCATGTGCATATCAAACAAATCAAAGTTCACTACCATTATGTTTGAGAAAAGATGACTCCCAAAGAGATTGATATTTCATTTCTTTTGTTAAAAAAAATCAACTTTATTGATATGATAACCAAAGCTCTTGATGGAACAAAGCTTCAAAAGCTCAAACCTTTTGTTGGATTGAAGAAACGCAAGTAGAGCTTGACACAGAGAGAGAGAGAGAGAGAGAGAGAGAGAATGTTGGATAGAACACGATTTTTATCTTTGTGGCAACATAGTTCAAAAAGTGAAACATAGGAACGACTGCTTTTCGTATTACTATAGGAGCCATTATTTTTAGAAAAAGTAGTTCAATTATGGTAACCCTTTTCTGCGTCTTTTCACAAAGGCTATTGTGGCTACATATGCATCTGTTGCATAGAAGTATCAGTGCATATTTATGTTTGTATATGTTTTACACCTGATTAGATTTAATGCACCTCCTTTCCTAATGATTATATATATGTTTGTATATGTTTTGTATATGTTTTGCACCTAATGATTTATATCCTCACTTGTTTGCTTTTACTAGTAATATTATTATAATTACTATTATTATTATTATTATTATTATTATTATTATTATCATCATCATCATCATTATTATAGAACCACCTACTCTTTTCTCAATAAATATTTAGAATCTTGAAGGGCTTTCTGTCCTTTTCCTTCAAATTACTCTTCTGTTCTTTGTCTCTTTAGACCAATATATTAGAAACGAGAGATGCAATCATACTTTAGACCAATATATTAGAAAGGAGAGATGCAATCATAGCAACAAAAGTGAAGAGGCACAGCTGTGCGTTAAGAAGAAATAGAGAGAGAAGAATGAGCAAAGAATGTAATTTGGCTGAGTATGCTTTCGGTATGAAGGATCAAAAAAGTTTTATAATGAGCTTCTTGTTGCAAGCTTAAATGGTTTACACACCGTAGGGGAGCTGGTTGAACACCTACCTCTTGAGGTAGATGTCACGTGTCCAACCCCCTTGCACTATTGGAGATGCATGGGCCAATGTGGCTAGCCTACCCAATTGTAATGCTGTGGGATCTTTCAAAAAGATGTGTTCAGGTATCTCTTAATTTCATTGTGATGTTTCTGCAATCTAATCCTTGTTTTGTGGGATATGGAGGGTACTATGTCCTTCACTTGTACAATTGTTGTTTCAATATATTCAACCCAAAAAGAGAAGGCTTTGGCTGAACTTTCTGAAAACAAAAAGATTAAATGTGGTTGATATGCAACTAACTCATCTTCCAGTCTGTGTTTTAGCCGCCTTACGCCAAATTTTGTTGTCACATCTTTGTCAACAATTATTTCTTTTAGGATTACTATAAGGGACCTTATCTGTTCGATTGACAATATAAGTTTTTCTTCATAGTAGGAAAGCATTATAGGGGATCCCTATAGCTAAACCAACACCATGGACTAGCAAAACACTCATACTTCATCATGCATAATTCCATGCAAAATTTTGGAAAGAAATATAACAACTTTAGAATATACAAACTTTTTGAATTCTATTGATATCTTTCTTGTAGGAACTTCCTTTTACAACCTCCAACCCTTGTTCATTATATTTGCTCCTGTACATGCCCTATTCGGATTTTCCATGATTCTTTGCCTCCTCCATGAGATATTTGTCTATCAAACAATCCCATCTTTACATCATGAAAACATGACATTATAATCTTATTACTACTATGCAAATGGGATAATTTGTGAAAGACCAAGTTACGGTTCCATGAGCCTCTCGCTCCATTGCATCCGGGATTGAGAGGGAAACACACATGGTCCTCAGATTCTATACTTCCAATGAAAAGTATCATAAATATTTGCCAAATACTTGATATTTTTTAATGAGATGGCAAGTCTTCAACAGCACAATTCGCGAAGTGCCACAGCATGCTCAAATGAGACTCAAGTAGGCATCATCATGCCCATATGAGTATGAAGAATGTTAAAAATGGCCTTCTCTGCTTGAGGGGCGCCTCTTTTTGTTCATCTCTTGCATAAAGTTGACACAGGCGTCACTCAGGGGTTGTGATCACCTCGTTTATACACGCCAGTTCGCTCTTCTGGTTTCCACAAGCTTATAAAAGTAGTTGAACAGCCCTTGCGTGATGCCATTGAAATAGCCTTCCTCGTGTCAAGCATAAGATCGAGCATTGTGAGGGAACGTGTCATGGGCTTCTCGTCATGCAGTAGGAGAAATAAGGTGAATTGTATTCAACATACTTATCGACTATGTTCCAAATTCTGTGGATTCGTCATGCATTGAAGCATCTCCATGTGCAGGATCTCTCCTTCAGAGTTCACAGGCTACAACGACGCAACACAAAGCACAAAAGTGAAGGAGAACACAATGAAGATCCTGTTGTAGCATTTTCTTTTCCTTAGCGTTCTGCTTGCATGATGCATTTGAAACGATTGTACAGCCTTTTTCGTGTTAGTCATAGGACCGCGCATCGTCAGAGAACGTAACGTGCGATACTGCTCATGCAGTAGTAGGAAAATAAGGTGAATTGATTTTTACATCTTCAGTGCTTCGGAAGCTAAGGCCGGTTAAGGGGGAGCTTGCACGTCATGCAAGGGGCTAGGGTTTAATGTCGTGATTTTTTTCTGTGTCCCCGCGGGGGTTCGCCCTTTTCGCCACCACTGTGGGGGAGAGGGCCTTCCTCTAGCCTCACGCCTGAGTCCGTCTGTCTCCCTGCTTCTTCTGAGGGTGCTCTGTCTGTGCATGGCTCTTCATGAAGCCTTACAAAATCGTATTTGAACCGGAACAAAGCTTGCTGGCCCATCAAGTATGACTCAAAACTGTTTTTCCATTAAGGAACAAGGAGGATGGAATGCTATAATGGAGGGAAGTGCTCTTGACATTGTTGGCAAGGATAGAAATTTTGGGGTTGACCCCATTCACGGTTCGAAACCAAAGCTTCTCTCAAGGATGTTACAAAGATGCATTCTTTGATGCATGATGGTTTGGCTAACCCTTGTTGGCAGAATGGTGATAATGGTGAAGCCATTCAAAACCCTAGGGGTTCTTATGCTTCTGTTCTACAGAGACACCAAGGGGTTTGTTCCATGTTCGAGAACCCGTCCTTTATTGGTAACCCTTTCCCCCATATGGACGCTAAAGGAAAGCAGAAAGTCCTTGATGATGTGAGTAAAGTCAGTATTTTGGAATCTAAAATAGATGCTAACAGAATTAATCTTCACTTTGACTTTGAGGATAATGAAGAAAACACTCTAGTTATTGATAGGCACTCCTTAAATAACTGCAATAATATGTTATATGAGAAAGTTCTGATTGGGCTATGTCATGGACCTAGTCCAACTCAAGAAGTATTAAGAGCTTGGATTAAGAACAACTAGAGCAACAGGGGGATGATTGTTAAACATGTTCAATTCCTTCCAAATGATTTCTATCTGTTTTTTTTTTAGGATGCCAGCAGTGCTATTCAGGTGATGTCTGAAGGACATTGGGTGATCAGGAATGTGCCTCTTTCCTTCTTTAAATGGTATTCTGGTTTTAATCCTAGAGGGACTAAACCCACAAAAGTTCATGTTTGGGTGGAGCTGCCTGACCTGCCTGTGTAATTTTACCCTTGGGTTGAACAAAAAGGCAAACTGATTGGTAAGATGCTTGGTCAAAAATCCAAAAATGGATTCAATCCCAAATGGGATCCTCAGATTCTTGTTGAAGTGGATATCTCCAAAGAAGTCAAGATTGTCATCACCTTGAAAGACTCTGAAGGTTTTAAGCTCCATGAGAAAAAGGTAAGTTATAAAAATCTTCCCAATGCGTGCTTCAATTGTTTTAAACAAGGACACCTTATTAAAGATTGTCCTTTTCTTACTAGTAAAAAATAATGCAACACTGATAAAGGTAATCGAAAAGAGCTTAATGTGCAACAAGAACATAATCAGCAAAACAAAACTAGCTTCAAAGCAAAAAAAAAAACTTCTAATAACTGGAATAACAAGTACGATGTTCTCTTAGAACATGTTTCTAACCCCTTTGATTTTTTGGACACTAAAGTTGAAGATAAGTTTCCAGGTTCTACACCCCCTCAAGAACCCACTAATGATGTGAATGTTTCAGAGCCTGCTCCTTAGGACATGGATGGGGAGTGGAACTTTGTGGGTAACGGAAAAACTAAGAAGGACAATCAGTGTGCTCGTAATTTCTCCTCTCAATCTTCTTCTGGTGATGATGTTTCAGTCAAAGAAAGACAAGAATTTGATGAGTTTTCTGAGCAGTTGGAACAGCAAGATAATTTAAATATTCAAAAGATTCAGAATAGTACTATTGAGAATGTTGAAATGCAGGGTGTTGTCATTACTCGAGAAGATATAAAGTCTAAAGCTAAGAGAAAAGAAGTTGTTAGGGTTTTGGGGTCAATTATAAAACCCCTTAAAAACAGTAGAAAATAAACTTTGTGATCGGGTCTGTTTCTTCTTTTCCTTTGTTTTTTTCATGGATTCGATTAATATCATTTCTCTCAACATTAAAGGTATTACTGATCCTGTGAGGAGCAAAGTCCTAAACAACTGGATGAAGGATTGCTCCCTTATGCCTGATTTCATTTTTCTTCAAGAGTTAAAGATTGGTGGTTTTGATCTCCTTGCTAACCTGCAGATTGTTTCTAGTAACCACAAGTGGTTTACTACCAATCATAACAACAGAAAGGGTGGTGCTGCTATAGGTATTGTCTCTAATCTCTCTCAATGCATTGAGGAAGTTCTATATAGTCCTTCAAATCAATGGATTGGTCTCAGATGTAAGGACCCCATAAACTATACTATTGTTAGTCTGTATGCCTCCAATAATAGTAGTGAAAGAATTTTGTGTTGGAGAGAGCTCTTTGATTTGGCTGGCCTCATCTTGATGCCTCTCTCCTAAAGTGGAAGTGTGTTAGAGATAAGACTATTAATATTGTCATGTACCGTTTCAATGCTATTGTTCTCCCTTCTTAGCTTGGGAGAGATCCATTAAAGAAATTCAGTCTCTTTTTACTAAGTTGAAGCTGCAAGCCAAGGGAATCAGAATTAAAAGAAGAATGATGATATTGAGAGAGATAGAAAATATTAGGAATGGGAATCTTGATGATCATATAAAAGGGTCAGAAGCTCCTTGATCTTCAGGATATGTTGAGGTATGAAGACTACCTCTTAGGTAGTGGTGCTCTTGCCTCTACCAGAGAATTTTGGGCTGGGAAAGTGGATAAACCTAATAAGCATATGTTTGACCTTATAAAAAAGAAGAAAGCTAGGGACTTTATCCCTATGTTGAAAAAGAGTACTGGTGGTTATGCTACTTCTATAAAGGAGAACCTACAGGAGGCCATTGGCTTCTTTACCAATGTTTTCTCTAGGCCTCCCAAGAGGGGGGATGATATCCAAAGGGCTAGGGCTACTATTGCTCTTAAAAGGAAGAAAATGATTCCTCAGCATCTGGCCTCTATCTTGGACCTGTCCCTCTTTTCCGACGAGGTTAGAGAAACCATATGTAAATTGAAACCCTGCAAGTTCGTAGGCCTGATGGTATTCCTAATGAATTCTTCCATGAGCTTATTGATTTCATTGTGCCCTACATTCTTCTGGTGTGGCAAGAGCCATGAGGAGAGGTTCTCTTTCTACTTTTATCAATTCTGGAGTTATCAAGTTGGTTCACAAAAAAGGAGCTAAGGATGACTTAAACAATTGGAGACCTATCTCTTGTCTGACTTCTTTGTATAAAATATTTTCCTCTTCCTTGGCTAGAAGGCTTAGTCCTATTATGGATAAGATCATTCTTCTTGAGCAGAAAGGTTTCATAAGGGGTAGATTTATTTTGGATGCCATTATTTCTATATGGGAAGGATTAGAGTTTGCTAGAGAAAACAAGAGTGATACTTACTTTTTTAAGGTTGATTTTGATAAAGCCTATGATAGGGTTGAGTGGGATTTTATTCTCCAGTCTTTGTATGACATTGGGGTTGGCAAAAGGTTTATCAAGTATACTACTATTGTCTTTGGTAATTCTAATTCCAAAGTGGCTATGAATGGGCACCTCTCTAATTCTTTTCAGCTTAGCAGGTCTATTAGGCAAGGTTGCCCTTTGGCCCCCCTTTTGTTTGCTATTACTAGTTATGCTCTTGTCTGGTTGATTAGAGACTGTATGGAACAAGGTATTATTAAAGGGCTGGCTATTCTTGAGGCTCCTTCCCAATTAGGTCTCCAAATATTTGCTGATGACACTAACATGATCACTTTGGTTGATAACTTGTCTGCTGAGTGTTTTTTAAATTGCCTTCATTTGTTTTGGCTTGCCAGTGGCTGTGTGGTTAATCATTCTTAAACTGGTTTTTATGCTTCTAATAAAGTTTTACCAGACTGTGTTGTGAGAAATAATTGTTTTATCTTGAATGAACGTGTTGTTTTCAGGTTGCTTGGAATACCCATGGGATTTGGTATAACCTTTGAGCAGAGATGGATTTGGATTGTTGACAAGTTCAGAAACAAAGTTTTTCATTGGATGTCCTTTCAATCAAACTTGTCCCAAAGATTTTTTGTCTTAAAGCACTATATTCTGCCTATTCTTACTTATTTTTTTGCATGTTGGATGTCTAACAAAAAGAAAATCTCCCGGTTCATTGCTCTGTCTATAAGGTTTCTGTGGGGTGGGACCCAAACCAACAATAAAATCCCTAAAATTACCTGGAATGTTTGTTGTCTTAGGAAGGAGGAAGGTGATCTTGGTTTAATTTGCCCTTTTAAAATGGCAATCCAAATGGTAGCTAAATGGATTTTAAGAGCCACCTATTCTGTTGAAATTTGGTCATTTTTCATTAAAAGGAATATTAAGAATTTTTTTGTTTTAGGTTTCAAGAGCTGGTCCAACATCAAGCTCTGGGATATTATCACTTCTCCTATACAAAATTACTCCCAAAGGGAGTAAACTAGTTTGCTTCTTTTGGAATGCATGGATGGCTATCAAAAAAATTTACAAAAATCCCACTTTCTTTGAAAACAATGTCTCCTTTGTGTTTCAAAGCTATATATGGCTTGGTTGGTTTGATAACAATAACCTTTGAGCATGTCTATTAGAATGAATAAATGCAGGAAGGCTGGTTTTGACTCTTGGAGCTCTCTCACCCTTAATAACCAGGTGATAAGTGCGAATCTGATTGAAGTGGCTAATGGATTGTCCTCTTTGTGTAAACAAGTCCTTCTTGACAAAAGAACCTGGCTGATTAGATCTAATTATCATAAGAAGATTGAGATGAAAGATGTTGTAGCTGATATGTCTAGGACCTTTAAAAGGATTTTTTGCTCAACTCAAAGCATCACCAACAAGCTTAATGCTAAATGGAAACTCCAATGGATTCATCATCAATGGAAGTACAGGTTTAGATCCATTTGGGCTTTTGCTCCTAGTTTCAAACAGGCTCACCTGCTCTGGCTCATTATGCATCAAGGGCTGTGGACTGGTAGCAGAGCACTAAAATTTAACATAAGTGCAAGAACTTGCTCTTTTTGTGGTCAAATTGAGGACCTCCCTCATCTTTTCATTAATTGTAAGGTTGCCCAAAATTATTGGAGCTTGCTTAACATGTACTGTTCTGTCACCTTTAGCTCCCCTCTTGGTTACAAAGAGATTCTACTTGATGTTAGTAGTCAAATGGACATTGTCCTCTGGTAGATCCTGAGAGCTCATATTATGTGGCACATTTGGAAGAATCGAAATAAAAAACTTTTCTCCAGAAATGCTAAGGATTTTTTGTATATCTGTAATAAGGGCATTAAGAACATTCTCCAGATTTGTAAAAAGTCTATTAAAGACTCCAACCCTAGATATTCTAGTCCCTTTTTTGTAATCAAAAGTCTCCTCTGATAGGCTATCCATGATCCAATTTCTGGAAGCCTATATTTGATTGTTGGGGTGTTGGACTCCATTCTTGTATCTTTCTTTTTCCTGCACTTATATTAAATTTCTTGTTCTATAAAAAAAAAAAAGGTGAATTGTATTGAGCACATTTTATGATTGTGTTACTTTTATTGTCCAAATGCTCCATATTTGTCGATGAAGCATCTGCATGTGGTGGTCCGTAGATCTCTCTTTCACCATTTACCAGTCACAAACGACACGACATGTAGGAGAAAAGTGAACGACACCATAATGCAAATCACATTGTACAGGTTTTCTTTTCCCTTCGGTGTCTGTTTACACCGTATGCTTACTAACTGCTTTCAATCTCCGTATCGCCCTCCGCTCCTTTGCTTATTGGCTGCGTTCAATCTCCGTACCACCATCGGCTGCTTTTCTGGCCCCTCATAATTATCTTTTTACTCAGACTCATTGTCAGCACTCAATTTTTTTTTTTGAAAAAATAGGAAAGTTAAATTAACAAAGGAAGATACAATCTGTGCTTAGGGCAGGAGCCACTAAAGCAAGACGATTACAAATTAATGGCCATATCAAGCCTTTTGCTGGAGTAGAAAGGGGAGATAATATTTCTCCAAGCTGTGAACTTGTTGATAGCCATCATGTAGATATATTTAGGTAGTGATGTGTGTGAACACTCTAGGACTACCGGGGCACTTTTTTCCCTCTTTAGGAGGTTTTTTTCCCCCAGCTTGTATATACGCCTATTTCCCTAATGGGCTACTTATCTTTGTACATTCTCTAGTAATACATTCAGTATTGTGTGTTGTGCTCCAAGCTTCTCCTTCTTCCTTGTGTTGTTCGCGTGCTTCCGTAGACGTCTAACTCCAATAATTGGTATTAGAGTAGGTCGTCGCTTCATCTAGGGCGCCGTCCACACTCCTCCAGTTTCAATCTCAGAATCGCATGAATTTTGGTGAGCATACTCAACGTGTTTTCGAGATCAAAACTGCTTCGCTTTGTGGTGCCAAAATCACGATCTCAGCTTGTTTCAGCCTCTGAACGCACTATTGTAGCGCTTATGTAGGCTATATTGTCTTTTTGTGCCAAAGGTATATACCAGTTTCTATTTGCCAGTATAAGCATCTCAAAGTCTACTATAGGTCTAGTGGAATTCGTCTGGGTAGTTCTGTTCAACTTTTTGAGATACAGTCAATTTTCTGCATCAAGGTATTTTAGTCACCGGCCATGGCTGAAAGCAGTGATGTATTCTGTATGTTGGTTGTTGAGGATAAGTTGGATGGTACCAACTACCTGTTATGGGCTTATATGATGCGACATGTGTTGGTTGCAAAAGGACTGTGGAACATTGTACAGGGTGTCGAAAAACATCCTATCACAGCTGCAACTGTTACAATTGCAGGTACTGAAACTGATGCAAAAGGTGTCGAAGAGGATGATATTCTGCATATTCCTGTTTGTGCTACGGTTTCTGCTGCACCTACTACAGAGCACATTTGCTGGGATGGCAGAGATGCCCAGGCACATGCATTGATAGCTTTGTCTATCAAACGTGCCATTATTCCTCACATTCGCTCTTGCAGAACAGCTAAGGATGCTTGGGATACACTTACCACATTATACCAAGCTAGGAATGAGGCTTGTGTTGCTTACCTCCGAAAACAGTTGGAGAGTAAGCACATGAATGAAGGTGATTCTATGGACAGTTTCCTAACCAAGATCAAAGACTTGAAGGAACAATTGATTTCTGCTGATGAGGTTATACCAGATAGCTCACTTGTGGAGACCGTTCTGAATGGTCTTCCTGATTCATATTAGAGTTTTACTTCTACTCTTTGGTTGATGATGAAAGGCAATCCAAATGCCTTATCATTTGAGGAGTAAGTCTCTATTCTGTTGCAAGAAGATCAGTCCAGGCAAAACAGGTCCATTATGCGAGTTGCAGATCAAGCTTTCCTGGCTAGTTAGAAGGGCAAAGGAAAATGGAGCTCTTCAACTAGTAAGCAGAAATCGGCTAATTCTGCATATTCGAAGAAGGAAGATAAAGATGATAAGAAGTCAGAAAAGCAGAAATTGTTTTGTAAGTACTGTAAAGGGAATGATCATATCATAAAGAACTATCCAAAAATGGCTGCTAAAGAGGCAAAGAAGAAAGAGGCTGGAATGGTTGTTGCAGAGGCCTCTACACCAAAAACAGAGTCTGCTAATCTTGTGCAGGAAGAAGAATGGGTGTTTACTACTAGCTCAAGTTTTGACCCATCTTCTCATGAGCAGTGCATGTCTGCAGTAGACTCAGATGTTTGGTATTTTGACAGTGGGGCAACCAAACATATTATCTCGTAGCATAGTTTCTTCTCTTCACTCGAGCCTACCCCTATAGGGAATACTATTACATGCACCAACAACTCCTCTTATCATGTTATGGGAGTTGGTAAGATCATTTTGACTACTGTTGATGGTAGTTCTTTCGCTTTGTTAGATGCTTTATTTGTGCTAGGGATCAAGAAGAACCTGTTATTAGTTTTTGCATTAGCCAAGATTGGCTTGGCTGTGAAATTTGTTGATGACAGGTGTAGAGTTAATGATCTGTCAAATGGCGATGTGATTATTGATTTTGCCATTTTATGTCGTGGGCTGTATAGGCTTATAGATGCAAAGCTATGTCACATGCAAAGCTTTGGCATGCACACTTTGGTCATCTGAATTTTGCTAGTTTGCTACGCGTACAAAAATCTATAATGGTGTCCTCTTTGCCCAAACTTGAGGCACCTGGAAAACATGTTTGTGAAGGCTGTATTTTGGGCAAAATGCAGCGTTCTTCCTTTCCAAAAGATGGTTTAGTTCGGGATACTCAAAAATTGCAACTTGTACATAGTGATGTATGTGGTCCTATGCAGACACCTTCTTTTGGGAATTATCTTTACGTCGTGACTTTCATCAATGATTTTTCTAGGCATGCATGGGTATATCCATTGAAGGCAAAGTCCGAAGTGTTCATGTGCTTCAAACAGTTTTTGGTTTTGGCTGAAAATCTATCAGCATGTAAAATGGGCACCCTCCGTTCTGATCAAGGGGGGGGAATATATGTCTTCTGATTTTAATACATTTCTGGCTGAACGTGGGATAAAACACCAGTGTACAGTGTCATATACACCTCAACAAAATGGAGTTGCTGAATGAAAGAACATGTCACTCATGGAGATGGCGAGGTGTATGGTCAAGAGTCAGGCTCAACCACATAGTTTCTGGCTTGAGGCTGTCATGTGTGCAGCATATGTACTGAATAGGTGTCCCACTAAAGCGCTGCAGTCTATCACTCCATATGAGGCTTGGCATGACTGCAAGCGATCTGTTGCTCATCTGCGTGTTTTTGGTTGTTTGGCATATGCATTAGTGCCTGAACAACATCGTAGAAAATTAGATGATAAATTAGTAAAATGTATTTTTGTTGGGTATAGTTCTGAAAGTAAAGGCTATCGTCTGTATCATCCACAGACTAAACGCATTTTGGTTAGCCATAATGTTGTTTTTGTGGAAGATGCTATTCAGCCATTGCTTTCAGGTACTAAGGAGACATATGTTAGCTCCAAAGACATGTATGATACTTTGCTGCCTCTTTTTACAAGTGGACATTCTAGTGTTGGTCCTAATGGGGCAATTTCTCAGCCTTTGCAAGTTTCATGTGATGATGCAGATAATTCCATTTCAGATGCAGATGTACATGATGCACTTATTGATGAGAGAGCTAATATTGAGCAAGCAAGAACTCTTCCAAAATGGCTGGTGCAGCCCTTGCGTGATAGCAAATTAGATGCACCTCTGTCATATCGTACTCGATCAAGCTCTCATAGTGCCTCTTTTGCATCAGATTGCTATGCTATGGCTGCATTTAGTCTCTGTGATGAGAATGAGCCTGTATTGTTTGATGAAGCAAAAAATTCAGAAAATTGGATGGTTGCTATGCAATCTGAATATGATGCAATAATGAAGAATGGTACTTGGTCTTTATGTGACTTGCCTCCTCGTAAGAAGGCCATTGGCACTAAGTGGGTATACAAGCTGAAGCGCAAACCTGATGGTAAAATTGACAGGTATAAGGCTAGGCTTGTTGTAAAGGGTTATGTGTAGGAAAGAGGCATTGATTTTGATGAGACCTTTGCACCTACATGCCGTATGACTACTCTTCGGAGCATTTGTGCACTTGCAGCCCATCATGGTTGGAATGTAGATCAATTGGACATTAAAACTGCATTTTTGAATGGCGACTTTCATGAAGAAGTGTATGTTTTTTAGCCCCGTGGCTTTGTGCAGAAACGGCATGAAAACCAGGTGTGCAGATTAAAGAAGGAATTATATGGTTTAAAGCAAGCACCATGTGCTTGGTATGAGAAGATACATGCCTATCTAATTGCACATGGTTTTGAGAACACTCCAACTGAAAGCACCTTATATGTTAAGCATGCTAATGATGTGCTTCTGATCATTGTTGTCTAAATTGATGACATGCTGCTCACTGGTCCTATTGAGAAACATATTGCTGATTTTAAGGTTGATTTGCATGCCTCATTTGAGATGTCTACTTTGGGGCATTTGCATCACTATTTGGGCATTCAATTTATGCAAGTTGATGGTGGAATGGCTTTGTGTCAAACGAAATATATTGACACATTATTGTAGCGTTTTGGCCTTGAAGACAGTAAGCCTATTGCCACTCCTATGGAGATAGGTTTACGATTGAGTCTTCATGATGCTGGAGATGCATTTGATGCTGTCCTCTATCAGCAGGTTGTTGGATGCCTGATTTACTTATGCATTACTAGGCCAGATATTCAGTTTGCTATCTCAAAGATGAGTAGGTTTATGCATTGCCCAAGTGTCAAGCATTGGCAGGCGGTTCAGCGCATCTTTCACTACTTGAGTGGTACTCGGATACTTGGGTTGTTTTATCTCAAGGGGGGATCACTACCACCAGATTTGCATGCTTTTTTTGACTCAGATTCGACTGGTTGCTATGACACTCGTGTGTCCAGTAGTGGCTTTTGCTTCATGCTTGGTAGCTCATGTATATCTTGGTTGAGCAAGAAGCAGCCTACTGTGGCCACTTTCAGTTGTGAGGTTGAGTATAGGGTAGCTTTCACAGCTATTGTTGAGTGTGTGTGGCTCAGATGCCTTATGGCTGATTTGGGTGTTGGTCAGTCTTCTGCCACCACCATCTTCACTGATAGTCAGAACGCATTGGTAGTTGCAAGGAACCATGTGTTCCATGCTCGCACTAAGCCTATTCAGGTGCATTATAATTATGTCAGGGAGAGGTTCTTTGTTGGGGAGATTAGTTTGGCATATGTACCCACGCAGGAGAACATTGCAGACCTTTTCACAAAGGCTCTACCTAGGGAGAAGTTTGAAGCTTTTCGCAAAGCTTTGGGCTTACTTCCTTTTGTGGAGTGATTTCCACATAGCTTGGAACTTTCTTATACATGAGTGCCAACTACTTGCTTAGCGCATCACTCCCAGGGGGGATTTGTTGATATATTTAGGTAGTGATGTATGTGAACACTCTAGGACCATCAGGGGCACTTTTTTCCCTCTTTAGGAGGTTTTTTTTCCCCGGCTTGTATATATGCCTACTGCCCTAATGGGCTACTTATCTTTGTACATTCTCTAGTAATACATTCAGTATTGTGTGTTGTGCTCCAAGCTTCTCCTTCTTCCATCTGGAATTGAGAATTGACAAAAGTTGATGAATAGATCCTCTATCTTTCTTAAACCTTTTGAAAATGCATTCAACAACATCCTGGAGCAACAACTTCTTCCTTTGGAAGCACACAAGTTTGGCCTCCAGTAAATCTGTGTGATTGGACAACACCTGCAAGCAAGACTTGGATAAATTAGGAATAGAAGAGAGATGCAGATCTGATACTGTCTCATCATTAATGGTCAAATCATTCCAAGCACTAAACCCAGCCTTATGACATTTATGCTCTAAAATGGATATTCTACATTTATTCTAGAAAGTAAGCCACCCTAGCCATGGGGATTCTTGCAAGTCAAAATCAACAACATGAGAAATGGTAGAAGGAGGTTGGAAAGATCTTTTGGCCTTAAACCATGCTTTCCAAATCTTGCGAGTCAGGGGACTTGTCGAGACTCCGTTCAAGAAAAAGAACTTAGTCGTGGCTAAGTCCTGCAGCGAGGTGTTCGCCCTGTCGTGGCTGAGTCCTGCGGCGAAGGGTTCACCCTTTCTCCACATGTGTGAAGCATAGTTTTTTGCTATGCTGATTCTCAGTGGCAAGACTCTATAATTGTTGATTGGGTGAAACAACCCATTCTTGTCTCATGTCCTCCCCCGAATAGGGGTGGGATGGTGCTTCAACAAGCACTCAGGAATGGGTACTGAAGCATATACTACCTCATGGAGTTTCTGATACACGAGCAGAAAGCATGACCCCAATGGATTCTCAGGCTAACATCAAAGCCTCCACCTCATTGTATATGAATGAAGGAGGATGAGTGTGCACTCAACCAAAAGAAGTCGGACCAGACAATATTCCCAGAGAACAAGGCTCGACGGATCAAACACCTGAGCCATCAAATCGCCATTATCCTCCAAGAACCTTTGTTGAAGCAATCATACTACAAAGCATTAACTCCTTGTTTTCTTCATTTGGGCCTACACATAACAACTATCCTTATACCTCTTACTTACCTGATAAAGGAAAAGGTAAAATAGGTGAAGAGGGTCATCCTAACCAGCTGCATGTAGAATGTCATAAAAATGAACAAGAGGAATCTACTCTAATAATTGACAGGAATAATTTGGATATTTCGCAAGCTCAGTTATGTGATACGGTAGTTATTGGTCTTTGTCATGGACCAAGACCACCTCAGGAAACTCTTAAACATTGGATTAGAATACATTGGATGGTTTGTGCATGAGCAAAAAGTAATCTATCGTAACTTGCCAAATGCTTGCTTCAACTACTACAAACAAGGACATCTTATCAAAGAACATCCCTTATTGAAACCTAATCCAAGCGATGTTGTCAGCAATAAAAACGTACAAGAATCAACCATAAATAAACAAAACCCCTTTGAGTCTTCAGCCAAAAGGACTTCCCAAAGAAAAAGAAGGACAACAAATGGATTACCTCCTATGAATTTCTGCTTGAAGATGTTGCTAATCCCTTTGAAATTATGTCTAATGACTCTAGGCAGGTCAATGATAAGGAGGAGATGTCTCATCCAAAGGATATGGATATGGACCAAGTAGATGTCAACAAATTGCAAAACAACTATGGGAACCATAATGAGCGAGGTTGGACCCAAGTCAGTAATAAAAAAAAAAAGATCAACATGAAGGTATGTCACCACTGCATATTAGGAATAGTAACTCAACTCACGGTGATAACATAACATTTTCTAAAGAACTAAATGAACATAATCAAGCTAAAATTCAAGAAATATCCAAGGATAATTCTCTGCAAGAGGATTTCCACAGGGTTGAAAATAATGGGGGCCAGTAAGTAAATCATAATGGAAGTAAATTCATGTTTAGGTGTCCATGTGGATGTCCAAGCCTTCTAAAAACTCCAAGAAGGAATGGAGTGGTCTGATTTTGTTTTCATGCACCTTCTTGTATTCTAGATTATCATGAATTCGTTCAAATTACTATCTTTCAATTGTAGGCTTAATTGATCTTGTTTGAGCTAAATGTATCTCCAAGTGGATTAGAGATCTTTCTCTCTCTTTTGATCTCATATGTCTGCGTGAAATCAAGACCATAGGGAGAAAGCTCATATGTAATTTGAACTCTATGTCTAGTTCTTTTAAGTGGTATAGTACAAACCATAATCAAGGTAGAAGGGTTACTGCCATTGGGGTTTAACCCGAATATGATCATCTTTTTAGTAGTATTCTTATTAATCCCACAACCTATGGGCCTCTATTAGGCTTGATAAACCCTATAATTGTAATGTCGTTAGTATTTATGCTATTACTAACATGTCTAGTAGAACTTTGTGTTGGGAAGATATTCTTTTGCTGATTGGGACCCTTATATTGGTTGGTGACTTTAACATGGTCACTCTTTCTTAGGATAGATAGGATAATAAAGGTGATGTTATCTATGGTAGAGAAAAGTAGAAGTGGTTTAATCTTATAACTTCCCATGATCTCATTGATATCTCTCAAAACTCTAGCTTCTCTTGGAGTAATAGACACAAAGTTCCATACTTCTATGAAGCTATACTTGATAGGTGCTTTATGAAGATTGCTTATAAGCAAGCGTTTTTCAATGTCAATTGTAAACTTGACTCTTGTCTTCTTATATGTGACCATAAGCCTTTGATTGTGGAAGCTCAAAATTGCTAGACTATATTTCAACATGGATGGCCTCATATTGATGCTTCTCTCCTTAAGATTCCCTGTGTGAAGGATAAAACTATGAGTATTTTCTCCCACCACTTCTCTAGTGCTAAAAATCTTGTTGTTGCCGGGTGTAGAGCTATTAAAGATGTTCAAGGCCTCTTTAAGCATTATAAAACTCTCTCTAAGAAAATTAAGGTTGATATAAGGATGGCGATTGCTAAGGAAATCACTTATATCCATTCTTCTATTACCTCATATGATCCCTCTAACATTGAGAGACTCTTGACACTCCAGGAAAGGTTGAAGTTTGAAGAGTATCTTGAGGCAAGTGACATTCTCTCCTCCTCAAGAGATTATTGGGCTAGAAATCTAGACAAACCTAATAAAAGCATGTTCGATCTGATGAGAAAGAAAAAAAATTAAAGACTTCATGCCCATCCTCAAGAAAAAGTCTGGTGGCTATGCCCACATGTGACAAAGTGGGGAATTTGCCTCATCTCTCTATGTATCGCAAATGGGCTTCCAAATTCTTGAATTTTACTAGATCCTTCTACCAGAACAACAACATTGTCTTGGGCTAAAAAGAGATTCTTATAGATTTTTGTATTAGAATGGACATTGCTTTGTGGAATCCATGGATAAGTCACACACTTTGGTATATCTAAAACAATAGTGTTGGCAATAGCCAAAGGCACAAATCTAGACAAAGCATGTGAAGGCAAACTACAAAGAGTCGTGGGGAGCCATGCAGTCTATTTTTTCCAAAGAAATATGTTCTACATTACTTGTTCAAAACACCAAAGAGTGATTTTCATCACTTTTATACCATATGTATCATAGAAACACCCCATTTTGTAATAAGTAGCTCCATTTTGTGCGAGTTGAAGAGTCCTCAAGCTTGAGGAGCTTAGGTAGATCAAGCGTATCAATTTTGGCTATTTTTAGATCTCGTTTAGACCACCAAATAGTGCCTAGAGCCTATTTTTTAACTATGCCGGACATTAGACGTGAAACCGGTCAAAGCTAGTCAAAAAATTTTAAAAAGAGCTAGAGAGCTCATTTTTGAAGATAGATTGTATGAGTTGATAAGATCTTAGAGCTATTTTGAGTTTGTAAGAGTGTTATTGAGCAATAAAGTCTATTTCCTATCTTCCATTGTGTCTTACTTGTCTCTTACATGTGTGTGTGCATCTCCATGCTTCTCACCTTCACTCTCACTACTTCTTGCATTCATGATCTTCATATCACTCCTATCTCTTCCACGGATTGACATTAAGGAGGTGGAGCTTTTTAACATGGTGCTTACCATCGTGCTAGAGCAACACTGAATTTGACACCGTTGCCAGGGATCGAGTTCTAGGACGAATGCGTGATGGTAAGAGTATAGCAAAAATTGGTGTTGGAAGGAAAAAAATTCAGTTTTTGTTGTTGTTTTTGAGTAGTTTTTTGTGGTTATCATCTCCTCTACACTCCTCCTTCATCGCCACATCATCTTCTTCCACTCCAAAAAAATCCAAAATTTCATCATATCCACCTGTCCTCCTCATTTCCCTCATTTGCGCATGCGAGAGAGGGAGAGAGAGAGCTTTTGAGTTTGCATGGGTATGTGTGTTTTTTAGTTTTGTTGCAGGTACAATGCTCCAAAACAGCAGGAGAGCTCCCAAAATGTCTAGCAAGAGCCATCCAAGGGCAATCAAAGCAAGGCAAGGGCAAACTAAGCAAGGCTTGGGAAGTGCGACTTCTTGGGCATCATGGCTATCAAAGAAGCTGACACGAGGTTGGAAGAATAATCAACCCCCTCAGTCAATTATTAGCTTAGGCTAAACGTCTAGCAATTAAATTAGGACTATGATAGGAATGTATCGAGACCAAGATACTTAATTTTTTCAAGTTCAAGAACAAGATAAAAGTGTGCGAAATGCAAAAAACCTAAAGGAAAGAACTTGTGCATTGAGACAAGACAAGAATCTAAAGGAACTAAAAATGAGACAAGTGACTGAGAACAAAGGAACATTGACGATGAGAGTGTGTATTGAGTGATTCAGGGAGTCAATTCATGAACCTTAGATCGGGCAAGCATATAGGTAAGTCAGATCGACGAAGCCTTAGATCATCAGAAGCAAGTGTAGGAACTACTGCACGCTTGTGGGCACAACAATTGAATAGCTACCCTTACGAATTGGGGTGAAATACTAGTAAGTCAGAAATGGTTTTTAGCATAGAAAGACTAGAAGGAGGATTAAGTGTAGCATACTTATGTTAATCGTCAATTGTTCAACTGATACTCATTAGGGACTTAAGTGTTACTCTACTTTCGATTCAGATACTTCCCGTTCAATTGGTTTTCAATTACTTCTAACCGCAATCCCTCTCTGAGTCACGTGGGTTCTTGGGAGTGGTAGGGGTCTGTTAAACAGAGGCCCTGTACTAATTTCCCAATTTAACACACAATCTTACGGTCATTCCGTCCTTAGCTCAGTATCCGTCCCTGAACAATGGAAGTCTGTTCAGCGTATTGGCATTAGAACTTCAGGACTGAGGTTAGCGGGCCGATTACGTACTCCTCACACAAAAGGTACTTCAAAGACCACCTGATTCGTACTTCTTCAAGGTAGGTAGGTTTGCCAACTAGACATTATACCTTAAGGTCACGCGAATTCGAACAGTTAATCTCCTCGTAATAACCCATCAACCACAAATCAGCGCTGTTCTAATCACACGGTTACTAATCTTTCCGCAGTTGGGGTAAACAACAATTATAAGATGCGATAACGAATTCAGTGACTTACTAAGAATCTACAGACAATTAGTTCGAGGTTACTCTTCGCACTATTTACTTCACAGAAGAACTAACAGATAACATACCACACTGGTCGTACTCAGAATCCTACTTAACCATCACCGAACAGATTCGTCACACACTACAGCTTATTCATCTTCCCGTATTAGGTGAGTATACTCGACTAGTAGGACTACAGACGGATCGGTTCAAGCGGAACTTATCCCTTCAACAACATATACGTGCACACAAGACGTGGTAACAATCTCAGCGAAACTTAATCGAACAGCACACTACCATGTCCTCAAAAACAGGGACTAGACATGATAACGATCTCAGCGAGACTTAATCAGACAGCGCACTACCATTCCCTCAAAAACCAGGGACTACCTGCTCTTTCTTTTCATTACCTTAAATAGAGGATTTTTTTACAAGGGTGCGCTCTTCTGCAGTTACCTGCGCGTTCCCTGAAAGATTCTCTTTTTCATTTAAGCTCCCTGTCCTCGTACTCTTGTCCTTGTTCGGCGGCCGTCCAGTCAATTTTCACATTTAAGGCCTCTGTCTGGGTTCATCTGTCCTGGTTTGTCGGCTCCTTTAACACTGGCACGCACGGTGGACTCGAACCCGCAAGTGCCTTACTGTCTTTATGATCCTTTTGTACTGCCTGTAAGTCTATTCCAGGGTTTGATTCCCCAATCCTTTCTGACTGGATTTGTTCAAGCGGCGGAACAAGTATAGCCAGCCATCGCCTGCGAAAAAGTGTCCAGCTATTTTGAACACGATTATCCAATTGCTGTTTTACTACGTCGATGTCCAGATTTGTCATTAATGTGGCATTTAGTTCTACGCCTTCGTCTTTTAATAGCTGCCTTTCGAGCTCCTGCAAAACTTGTATCCTTGACTGCAAAATTTGATTTTCGGCTTGCAAGTTAGCATTCATGGTGGAAAAACTTGACATTTCGGCGTGAATTTGTGTTTGGATATTTTGCTGCCACTGATTCAAGTCTTGAGCACACTTTTTTACGGTGATCAATTCTGCTATTAGTTGCCGGTTGTGACTCTGTAACACCGATATTAAAGCTTCTTTGTCATCCAATTCTTTTTGCTTCTGTGTCAGTAATGAATTGGACTTAGTCATCGTGGCGAATAGTAATTCGTTTTTGTGCTGAAGTGTCTGTTCTTGTTGCCGCAAATATTGAGAAACCTCTTGTAGTTTGTTTTGCATCCTTATGACAAAATCGGATTGGAGATCGTCCGGTACTTGCTCTGGACTGGGAGTTGGCAAGTTGGCTGCCCTTCGTCGTTTAATGGACAGCCGAAACGGCGTCCCTACGGTCGGGTTTTGTGCGCTGTTACCTGTGTGGAAGAAGGGTGCAGACGAGGTGGAGGGTTGAGCTGCCTTCTCAGGCTCGGTGTGGTGTTCTGTATCGATGCGATCAAGTACTCCGGAATAAAAATGGGGGGACCAGTGTAGCTGCTTATCCTTTACTGATTGGACAAAATTGAATATAGCAGCTAAATAGGCTGCTAGTCTGCTGTTGGTGTGGGATCTTCTCTTATCCCCGACAATGATTTGTGCGTAGAGGCAGTTATACAGCCAATGTGTCCAGCTAACCAAACCTCCATCTTCGGCATGTAAGAGGGGGGAAAAATTTTCTTTCGACATTAAGTCGAATTTCACTAGTAAACAGAGCTTTTCTAAATACCATTGAAATTGTTCTCGTCGGGGGTAGGTGGCATGTTTCAACAGGAAATACCGTCGGGGGCCTTCACAGTCACCAAATTCCTTCCTCAGATCCTCATTTGAACATTTCAGATAGCGGGCGTCATCATAGAGTGGTAGTTTAAATACGGCTGAGACTAGCTGGGGCGAAAAGCGTACCTGATTTAGAATGAAGCCGTTTGTTTGTCTCATGCTATGTAACTGGTCTTCTGCATTGTCATTAGCAATCCACTGCTCCCATGGTAATTGGGCAAACTGAAGGAGCCCTATCTTTCGTAACCAGTCCTCATTTTTTTTCGAATTGATGTCGAGGTTGATTTTGAATTCGGTGGAGAATTTATGCTGAGTTTTTCCTGAGGCAGAAGTTACTGCGTCATCTGTTTCATCTTGTAGGGTAGTATCTGTTGTCGTTACCACGTGGGTCTGTGTTTTGGTGCGCTTTCTGAGTTGCCATCGGGATAAGTCAGATTCCGACATGCTTGTTGAAGGGTTGCTGAGAAGAATATGCTGGAAGTTGCTAATTGGCGCTGAATCTTTGAAGAATACTAATGAAGAATGTTGTGCTCTGTATACTCATTTTATAAACACCGGTGCTGGGACGGCCATTTGTTAAACTGATTGTATGTCAGTAGGACATGACTCTTCCCTCATTTGATATGTTTGTATCAGAATAAAAATCATTATTCCGCGTGTTACTCCATAGATTGTTGCGAAACTGGATAGGACCTTGCATGTGTGACAATGTCAGAAAACCAAAGTTGTTTGTCATACTCATTGCAAATCCATCGTTACATTAAGAATTAGGATGGGCGAATATACTTATTCTTCTATGAGACCCTTGAGATACATACTCCTAGCCGATCTAAATGTGCGAGCTATCTTTTTCTTAAGGGTTTCTAATAGTTGTTTTAGCGTGTCGGGCTCTAAAACCTGCGCATCTATTCTAACAGAGCTAAGCGCGATTGCTTCGGTGAGCACGTTTTCGGCTTGGGTCTGCACAAAAGCTTCCTGTAGATAGAAATCATTGGATAGGGCGGCATCCCTGGAAGTCTTTAGTTCCTTCAGTTGGGTCTTCAGCTCTGTAATACACTCCTTTTGATTACGCACTTGGTTGTCTAGGCGTTCAAACCGCGGTGTTTGGAAGTCGAGAGTTTGCTTGAAGGCATCTCGTTCTTTGCGCGCCCTGGCGATATCCTTTAGGTATTGACCCTCCCGTAGCAGTTGGCGTTTTAGGATAGCGTTCACCTCGGCTGCGCATTCTTCGGCTCGCCGTAACTGTTCTTGGACTTGTGTGGTTTCTTTCTGTTGATCCTGGTGCTTCTGAACACTTTCCTGCAGTTGAGCCTTCATTGCTTCGATCATAGCTTCGAGGGAGGAGTTGATGTTGTCTTTTTCTTGGAGCTCGAGCTTCAATTCTCGAATTTCTGCGTTGGCTTCGTTGAGCAGTTGGTCTTTGGCAGCCAGTTGCGCCAGGGCCTCGTCGCGTTGTTGTAGTACTGCTTGGTGTGCGGTGAGTTGGCCTTGGAGGGCGGCTAATTGGGTGTGTAAGTGATGGTTCTCGGCTTTTACGGCTTCGGATTCTTCTTGGAGGGGGGTGATATCCGCTTCCAGGACGTCAACCTTATGTTGGTATTCTGCCTTCAGATTGTCCGTGGCTTCCTGAAACTGTATGGGCAGTTGGTGTGATAATTGCATGAGGAACTGCCCCATGGATGCTAGTTCTGAAAATATGTTGGGTGGTGGTGGTTGACGAGGCTGAGAGGAGGTATCGGTAAGTAGGTTCTGGGAGTGTGGCGGAGAGTAGTTAGGGGAAGAAGAGGAGGAGGGTGTAGGTTCAGGACCGGGTCGGCGGGATGATTCTGGTGGGAGGTCGGGGTTGACAGGTGGGGTGGGCGAAACAGGGTCAGTCGTGATTACCTTTGCAACGGTCTGTTGGTTGGCTTCTGTATGATTGATGGCCGCGATAAGTTCATCCAGTGCTTTTGTGGCGGCTTCCAGTGCGTCCTGTTGATGCTCGGATTCCTTTTCGGTGGACATTATCTCTGTCTCTGCTTGTTGTTGCTGGTCTTGCTGCTCCGTCGAGGTATCGTTGCGTATTGAAGTGGCGGTGTCGTGGTATGTTTCTTCTTGTTTGTCCTCTGCGGTGTCTTGTTTCTTTCCGTCGGTTCCTTGGACTTCGCTTTCTGAAGAGCTGATCCGGATTCGCTTAGTGCGGAAGAGTTGATTGATCTCTTCGTCGTCTTCTTCAGTTTCATCAAGCGGTTGTGCTGATTCTTCGTGCCTAAGTGCTGGGCCTGTGGGTGGGGGTTGTGCGGCGAGAATGGTTGGGAATAGGAAGGAAATGATGTGCGGGAGGCGAGAGCGCGGAGAGGTGCCTTTCTGGAGTTGTTTTACTATCGCTACAGATTCCTTATGAATGCATTGGAAGAAATAAGAGGAAAAGTTGACAGGTTCGCGGGTGGCTAACTCCAGGGCGGAATAGAAGGGGCGAGAGATGCCGTAGGTTCGTTTTTGCAGGTTGAGGATTGCTACTAGGAACTGTAAGGCGGATCGTTCGGGTTCTGGGCGGCAGAGGATGGCATATTCGTTTGATGAGGAGCGGGGGAAGAGTTCGGTCATGCGAGCTACAGGGATGCTAGGGCCATTTTCGCGGCCGTGCGGGGTAAGGCGGTAGGCTGCAGAGAAGGCTTGGAAGGTGATGACGGTTCTAGCTGGGAGGGAAGGGAAGACCCATTGTCGCTCGGTGATGGGGAATTGGGCGATGGCGTGGATGATCTGCGCGGAGAAGGGGTGAGCTTCCACTGAGTGCCAGGGCAACTCAGCGAAGTTGGCCAATCCTCTGCAGCGCAGGTATTGGCCGACATCTGTTGGGATACCATCACGGAAAGCAGCATAGTTGGCTAGCGCTTCCATGGCGTTTACGAGCACACTTACAGGCAACAGAGAAGACAGGGATAATAGGTATACTCTCGAGAATACAATAGCGTTGTTGGCTCAACCGAGGGGGTTAAATAAGGAGAACACGGTGGGGGGTGGGTATCATTGTGCAGTTTGTGAATGATACGGTTTGCATGCTGGCATGCGTGCTTGAGTGACCGGTAGGGAGGGGCGGCTGGTAACATAAAGATTCGTACAAAACACGACTAGAAAAAGAAAAAACGCAAAAATTTTATACAAAACATAGTTCACCACCGAATATTTTAATGCGTACTAGTAGTGGAATGATACGGCCGCAGCTTCGACCCATTGATTACCTTGGAAAGTGGATTTCCGGTCAACGTAGTCAACCGAAAAGTTGCCGGACCGACTTGTTCTGAGATTTTGAAGGGGCCGAACCATCGTAGTTTGAATTTTCCTGCTGCTCTATCCGATTTTGCGTTATAGAAGAGTACAAGCTGGCCTACCGAAAAGATTGGAGTCTTCAAATGTCGATCGTGTGTCTTGGCTTGCCTTAGTTGTACGTCGCGCATAGTTAAAAAACTGAGCCATCGGTGCTCATCAAGTTCTCTGAGTGCGTCCATTCGTGCTGTCAGTGAATATTCCGGTAGCATCTTCTGAGTGATTGCTACACGCAGACTTGGGATGACTATTTCCATAGGTGCTATTGCTTCTAAGCCATAAGCTAGTTTGAAAGGTGTCAAGCCTGTTGTTACCTTATATGTAGTCCGGTATGCCCATAATACTGCAGGTAGTAGTTGATCCCATCTTTCCGGTGCTTCCATGATCAATTTCCGGAGGATATTCAACAGTGATTTGTTTGTACTTTCGGCCAATCCATTAGCACGTGGATAATAAGGAGAGCTAAATTTATGTGTGACCTCGAATGATTGTGTAAGGGCCTTCATTAGATTGTTTACAAAATGAGTGCCTTGATCTGAGACAATTTCCAGGGGTAACCCAAATCGTGGGAAGACCTCCGTGAGTAGGCATTTTGCTACCGTAACCGCTGTAGCAGATCGTAAAGCCCAGGCTTCTGCCCATCTTGTTGCATAGTCTGTACAGGTCAGTATGTATCTGTTGTTAGTGAAGACGGCTGGAGGTGTGATTGGACCGATAAAATCTAGTCCCCATTTCTGAAATGGTTCAAGTGGTAAGATGGGTTGCAAAGGAAAAAGATGCCTTTGCAAGGGCTGACCCGTTCTTTGACAAGTATCACATTGTTTAACAAACTGTGCGACATCTCTGTACATCGTTGGCCACCAGAGACCTCCTTGCAGAATTTTCCGGTGAGTTAAGTCTACTGCAAAATGGCCACCGGAAGGAATTGAGTGCGCCAAGTTGATAACTGAATTAACCTCATGAGGTGGAATACAGCGAAGTAAGATTCCGATATGATCTGCATAATATAGTTCTCCTGCTACTAGCCGGAATCGACGGCTAAAGACTGTCAATTTCCTTCGAACTGCCTTGGTCGTCTCAGATGGGAAGCATCCTTCAGTAAGAAAAGTTAGAATCTGATCATAGTATGTAGATGGTGCTGTTGGGTTGGCCGTTTCATCGGATAGTGGTTCAGCATTATAAATCGCAGGAGTCGTGTCGTCTATGCCTACCGGAGCTTTACCAGAATCCAGGCGAGATAAGAAATCTGCTAGGACATGTGCTTTTCCGGGTCGGTGAATGATGTCATAGTCGAATTCTTGTAAAAGTAGCACCCATCGGGCTAATCGTCCGCCTAGATGTTGTTGTCTTACTAGATACACGAGGGCAGCATGGTCCACATGAAAGGTAAACTTCCGGCCTAGTAGATAATGTCTGAACTTTTTGATTGAGTAAATCAATCCTAGACATTCTCTTTCAGTAGTGGAGTAATTCTTTTCTGCCGGTGCAAGCCTTCTACTGGCGTAATAGACAGGGCGAAACCACTTATCTGTTTGCTGCATCAGAATACTTCCAATTGCAATATCTGAGGCGTCGACAAAAACATGGAACGGATTGTCCCAGTCTGGTGGTTGCAAAATTGGGGCTTGCGTTAGGAGATATTTGAGCCGATCAAATGTAGTTTGACATTCTTCAGTCCATTCAAACTGTCGGGGGGTTTTTGTGATTAGCTTGTTCAGTGGTACTGCGAGGTGAGCAAGCCACCGTAAGTGTCTGCCATGCCATCGTATTTGACCCATAAAGCACATTACTTCTTTTGGAGTTGCGGGTACCGGGGCTTCTAAAATTGCCGAAATCTTATCTGGATCTACTCGGATACCTTGAGCAGATACAATATGCCCAAGTAGTTTGCCACATGAAACCGCAAACACGGATTTGTTTGGGTTAAGACAGAGTCTATATTCTCTACACTTCTGAAAACAACATCGTAAATGACTTAAATGTGCTATCATCTTCCCAAAGATCGAGAAGTCGTCAAGATATACTTGCATGAATGAAGTGAGATAAGGAGAAAATATCTCCTGCATACATCGCTGAAATGTGCTTGGTGCATTTCTTAATCCGAACCACATTACGGTGCATGCGAAGACACCCCAATTGGTGATGAAAGCAGTTTTTGGTATATCTTCTTCAGCCATTCTAACCTGATTGTAACCGCTGTATCCGTCTAAGAATGAATACATTTCATGGCCTGCTACCCTATCAAGCATGGTATCCAAAAAGGGGATCGGGAAAGGATCTGGTACTGTTGCTGCGTTCAATTTCCGGTAGTCTACACAGATTCGTAGTTGCTTATTTTTCTTTGGCACAATCACAATTGGTGAAATCCATTCAGCATGTTCTACTGGTACGATGAATCCTACTTTTAATAATCTATCCAGTTCGGCTTTTACCTGTGATGCATAATTGGGATTCATCCGATAGCTGGGCTGCCTATTTGGTTTAGCTTCAGGCTTTAGCATGACCCTGTGCTAATATATGCGCGGATCTAATCCTTTCATATCTTTGTAATCCCATGCAAAGACGTCTGAGAATTCGCGAAGGAGCTGAATCAATTTAGCCTGAAAGATTTCCGGTAAGTTTTGCCTTATCTTGACAGGTCGTGGATGCTCTTCATCTCCTAGATCGTACGTGGTTAACTGATCTTCTGGGACATAAAACTGTTGCGGTTTCTGTACATCATATGTTGACTTGAACAGTGATTGTAATTCATCATCATGTGTGGGGATACTACCTTCATGCTTAATTGTATTAGTAATAGGTGTGATTGTATATACCGAGGTGTTCCAATTGTCTATAACAGACTGTAGATCAACAGTCCCTACGGTCATCAAATCAGCATTACTCTTCAGAAATTCCTCTTCTTCATCATCTGATAATCCATCTAACATGTGGACAGGTTCGGCAAAATATGGTCTGGCGTGCAGTTCGCAGGGTTGTATGGTATCTAATTTTACTACATATCTATGGCTGGCATCTTTGAACGTAAGCTCTTGGGCAGACCAGTCTTGTATTACCTTCGCATGCTTTAGCCAAGGTCGGCCGAAAAGAAGGTTGTAATCCAAAGTGGATTCCGGCAGATCTAGTATAACAAAATTCATTTTGAAGGTCGTACCTTGTAGAGTAATGGGGACATTTCGTACAAGTCCTACGGGATGGACTCTAGATTGATCAGCCATTCTGACAAAGAATTGAACTGGTTCAATTTCGGTCCATCCTAACCTATTGCATAAGGCTGTAGTTGCAATGTTGACTCCGGAGCCTCCGTCAATTAATACCTGTGTGATTTTGTGATTCTTGTACCATACTGTAATCAAGGGGACTGAATGATCGATCGTAGAATTGGGTTCCGGTTGAACTGCTGCTGTCGCCGGAATACAAGAAGGCACCGGACTAAACTGTTGCTGGAACTGTTGTCGAATCCCAGGTACTAATGCCAGAAGTTGACCGAGAGGTAAAGTGATAGATGCCTTGGATAAAATTTCCCAGGCCTGCTGAGATTGGTTATCCTGCTCCTTTGAACTTGAGGTTTCTGCTGTTACCGATGTATTTGCTGTTCTGTCTACTGTTGATGGTTGTTCTGCTGCTGCTTTCTCTTGTTGCATTCCTTCTTTTGCTGACAAGGTCTGAGTCACCGGAATGGGTTCTGGGAACACTGGCGATTCTGTGGCTGTCCAATGACTAGCCTTATTATACATCCTATGTTGTTCTTGTATCCCTGGTTCAAATACTTCTGCTACTGGTTGTAGTTGTTTACCTGATCGTGTTTGGACTGTAGCAGTTTGCGTTTCTACCGGAGTAATTTGTACCATGTTGGCCATTGGGTTTTGCCGCTCCTTCTTCCTTTGATCATACTCAGCTGCATCTTTGCAATATCTCCTAATGTGTCCGAATTCACCACAAAAATGACAGCGTGGCAGTGGTAAATTGGGGTTTTCCGTGGGTGGTCCGTTCGGCCATCGGTTGGCGTTATAATTGTTATTCCTTTGTCCTCGGTAGTTCCGATATCCCTGTGGTTGGTTGTTTCTCAATTGCGGAGGTACATAGTGATTCACGGCCTGTCCATGTTCTTGAATAACAGCATTGACTGTTGCTGTTCCCTGTATTCTAGCATTGTAGACACAATTTCCGGTGGAGTGTCCGGCAGTGTTGCAGATAGCGCAGAATGTTTGATTTAGCGCACAGTTGGCACTTGTGTGCCCTAAATTTTTGCACGTAGTGCAGTATACTTGCCTGGTTATATCCTCCGTCATATTTTTGTTTGTCCTTAACCACTCCAAATCTTCAAAAAATCCACCAACCTTGGATTCCAACTGTAGGGCCATTGCAATGACTGCATCCAGTGTCATTGCTCCAACACATCTGATGATCATAATCTGCTTCAGTTGTGGGGTTAGTCCATTGATAAACCATTGAGAGATGACATCGTCAGGTAAATTAGCATGTGCCTGTGGTATCTGCCGCAGATGTGTTCTGAAGAGAGTAGCGTATTCCTGGACAGTCTGATTCGCCTTCTGTCGGTTGCTCTGTAGATACTCAAAGATTTCAGCGGGATTCTTCTTAAGTCTGAATCGTTGTAGAAAGCCATCTCGTACTGCATCATAGGTGCCAAAATGATTAATGTCGTATTCCGTAAGCCATCTAGCCGCTTCATTGACCAGAGTAGCTTGAAAAACAATGGCCTTGTACGCCTGATCTGGTGGGTGGTTAAGTACTGCATAACTTATCTCAAAAGTTCGTACATGAGCGTCTGGGTCATCTCCTGGGAACCCACCGAATTTCGTGTAGGTTACTCCTGTTGGGGGCGGCCTCGGTTGACCTAACTGTTGTTGTTGTTGTTGTCCGTCCATCGTGGGTGTCTCTGGTCCTTCTTCTGTATTTTGAGGTTGCTTAGTTGAACTGTCAGAATCTGAGTCGCCGGATGGCGTGCCTTCCGGTGTATTGTTTTTGCGCAGGATACTTCGGACCTCAGCTTCGAATAGGTCTCCCTCTTTCTGGATGTCTAATATCCGAAATCTTTCTTCCAGACACGCGGGTCTGGCCGAGGATTCTGCAAAAAATGCTAATCCTTGACCACCAATTGGTGTTTTTATTACCGGAATATCACCGGAATGAGCTAACAGTCTACCAGACTGTAGCGTTTTTTTGCTTGTATTGATTCCTTTTCCTAGAGTTTGTCTAATCTCCAGTGGCGTCTTGATAGATTCTGGAATTACTATACTTTGGTTAGGTTGGGTCGAGGTGACACCAGCATGTACCAAAGGCGCTGATCGTTCTACCGGAATATGACCGGAATTAATTCTAGCGTCCTTAACTTGTTCGACCACTGAGTCAGGTCGCGTTATAACTTCTTCTCCTAGAGTTGTTTTTTTTTGTTTCCGTCGTCTGGGTCCTAGGATACGTTTCACCAGACCGAGTAACCGGCATGTATCATTGCCCAGTGATACTATCTGAGCAGTTTGCAACAATCTGGGTCTGTTGCTACTGTCAGTAAATCAAATGTTACTGGATGTATGCTTCTTACAAACCGCTTAGCACTTTTAATGCCATTTTCTCACAAGTAACTCGTAATCAAATGCTACTTTACCGTAGAGACTGGTAAACAGTTGCCACATTCCCACAGACGGCGCCAAATGTTAATCGTCAATTGTTCAACTGATACTCATTAGGGGCTTAAGTGTTACTCTACTTTCGATTCAGATACTTCCCGTTCAATTGGTTTTCAATTACTTCTAACCGCAATCCCTCTCTGAGTCACGTGGGTTCTTGGGAGTGGTAGGGGTCTGTTAAACAGAGGCCCTGTACTAATTTCCCAATTTAACACACAATCTTACGGTCATTCCGTCCTTAGCTCAGTATCCGTCCCTGAACAATGGAAGTCTGTTCAGCGTATTGGCATTAGAACTTCAGGACTGAGGTTAGCGGGCCGATTACGTACTCCTCATACAAAAGGTACTTCAAAGACCACCTGATTCGTACTTCTTCAAGGTAGGTAGGTTTGCCAACTAGACATTATACCTTAAGGTCACGCGAATTCGAACAGTTAATCTCCTCGTAATAACCCATCAACCACAAATCAGCGCTGTTCTAATCACACGGTTACTAATCTTTCCGCAGTTGGGGTAAACAACAATTATAAGATGCGATAACGAATTCAGTGACTTACTAAGAATCTACAGACAATTAGTTCGAGGTTACTCTTCGCACTATTTACTTCACAGAAGAACTAACAGATAACATACCACACTGGTCGTACTCAGAATCCTACTTAACCATCACCGAACAGATTCGTCACACACTACAGCTTATTCATCTTCCCGTATTAGGTGAGTATACTCGACTAGTAGGACTACAGACGGATCGGTTCAAGCGGAACTTATCCCTTCAACAACATATACGTGCACACAAGACGTGGTAACAATCTCAGCGAAACTTAATCGAACAGCACACTACCATGTCCTCAAAAACAGGGACTAGACATGATAACGATCTCAGCGAGACTTAATCAGACAGCACACTACCATTCCCTCAAAAACCAGGGACTACCTGCTCTTTCTTTTCATTACCTTAAATAGAGGATTTTTTTACAAGGGTGCGCTCTTCTGCAGTTACCTGCGCGTTCCCTGAAAGATTCTCTTTTTCATTTAAGCTCCCTGTCCTCGTACTCTTGTCCTTGTTCGGCGGCCGTCCAGTCAATTTTCACATTTAAGGCCTCTGTCTGGGTTCATCCGTCCTGGTTTGTCGGCTCCTTTAACACTTAGAAAGACCCGAAGGACCCTACAAGACCCAATTAGAATATGTATGAACCAACCACCTAGGTGCTCGCATCTATGAGGATAGTTTGAGAAGATCAGTGGTTCAGTTGCATAACCCTGACCAACCCATTGGACTAGAAGGTCCAGTGGTGAAATTTGAGAGAGATGCTTACATAGACAAAGAAGGAATGATGTACATCATAAGTAATCAACCTAATCATACCAATGAGTTTGGTGTAGTTAGTCTCGAGGCGAAAGCAAGAACCTAAGGAAAAGAACCACTAGGAGACGAACCTAGGACACATAGAGGGAAATCTGTACTAACAAGAGTACTAAAACCAGAATGGATAACAGAAGCATTGAATTATTCTTGAGTAAGGACACTAATGAACCATTTTGGAGATACAGAATGGAACCACTAGTGAGATATGCTCCATTACGATTTATGAATTCAAAGACCCACATACACCTGGAAAGGTTGTATACTTGGACATTACCTCAGAACGAGTATTTGTAGTGTCAGAACATGCAAGACATGCCCATACATGGAGAGGCGTGTTAGTGTTCCCCCCAGCACGAGCAAATGTAAACACTAGTCATCATGGTGTCGAGACATCCTCAGCCCATGGTACTCAAAGAGAGAAGAACAAAGAAAGACGGGAAGTAAGTTTCACGCATCCCATAGGGAGATATAGACCCGCTATGGACACCGATAGATTGGAACGACAAAGGGAACCCATAATACCAGGTGGTAGAGATGAATTTCCTTTACCTAGACCATGTGATTATCCAAGGATACTAAGACTCACTCAATCAGTAAAGTCGATGAAAAATTACTTTGATGGGACATGAGATCCCTATGACAATGTTGCCGAATTTATGCATGTATTGCGTGCAGAGCAAGTAGAAGACATGTTTACACAATGCAATGCTTTTGGACTCACGTTAAAGAACACAACTTTAAATTGGTTACAACCATTGCAACAAAGTCAATTTAGGGATATTCATCACTTGTAAGAGTCATTCATCACACATATCTATGAAAGTGGAATTAGACATGATACTTCTTTATTGATTCACAACTTCAAACAGACCCCTCAGGAAATAGTGAGACTTGCAGGACATAGGTTTAGACAATATGTCGAGAGATGCCCAATGCAGCAACATACAACTGCTCCACAATCCATAGAGAAAGCTTAATAGGTAGTGCACTTGTCTCGGCCAAGTAAAGAGCGAACCATACTCGTTTGTGGGGCTGTGTGAATCGATCTTGACCAAGAAACACAAAATGTTGCATGCACATACGAAGAGGAATGGACACATTTGGCATGAGTGCCACCATATCTTTCAGCTTCAGTAGTTTCCTATCCTTCATGTTAGTGGGTATGAGAGCATCCTTCTCGGATGGAACATGAGTGCCGTGCATGATTAAAGTAGAGCTCACCAATTCCAACATAAGTTCGAACCTTTTCAACTCGTTGTTGCCCAATAAAGAAGGAAGAACGAATGTTCCTGGTTTATCCTTTTCCTCATTTTCCTGTAATGTGGAGACCAAGTAGTAACATCGTACGAGATCTGGTTTGGGTAAGGGTGCTGCAAAGTACTCTGCCAGCCCTGCACCCTGTCATATGGTTTGAAGGTCTTTTGTGTTTTGGAGGGTCTCAAACTCTTTGGAAAAGAACTGGAATTGGACTCATGACTTGTCATACTCACACTTGGACTCCCAAATATATTTTGCCTCTCCTAAGGGCCCTGGCATGCCATTGAACCAATGAGAATTGGCATGGACTATCTCCGTTATTCCTTTGGCAGGGTCCGGTATAGGTATTTGTTGGAGGCGTTGCAACTCTACAGGTCGTTCAGTTGGTGGCGCATCAATAGGCAGACTGTCCACATTAATCCCTACAGTACTTACTCCTGCATGTGAGCTCGAGCCTACTGCTTCTGCCATGAGACTGCTTATAGCTAGTGATGCTTATCTGCTAGAAGAAGAGAGGCATATTAGCATTGCATAGGAAACAGGATGTTATGGTGTTCCCGCCACAATACTAACATGACATTTCAAGTGGTTAGGGGTTAGTGGGTGGAGTGTTTGTGATGTGTGAGAATGTTGGTTAGTAGGGTAGTGTTCATCCTAGATGCATACTTTGGATGTGCAATGTACTCAGAATGCACCTACATCAGAGGGAACTGATTTACAAAATTGGATCAGGTGGTTTGATACGGGGTTTAAGTCTCCATACTTTGATGGTGGAATCGTAGCTTTTAGTGGTGATGACATGTAAGGGTTTGTGGACTGGATTATGTTGGATTTGGGACCTTTTGGGTACCCATTTCCCGACATTCCTAGGTGTGACCGAAGATGTAGTAGTGTGGACAGTAGATGTTTGCCCTAGGAGCCAAAGAGTGCTTGTGGGTGTTGATTCGATCTTGTGAATGGAGGTGAAGCTATTTGAGCTTGTAAGCAAGTCTTGGGCACCCATATCTATCTAGCATTTGGGATAACCTTCATTGAACGCTTTGGAACCCAAATAGAAATGGTTTGTCTATATGGATGCCTAGGATAATCCTTCGTTGTAGTTCTCGACACTGCAGCTTGTTTGGTGCATCTTTGGGATCCTCTCTCCAAAGTTGAGGGTTGGTCACCCTTACGTATCCAGATCTGCTTCATGCCCTGAGATACTTTATTTTGCACCAGTCGTTGATCATGCTTCGTAATCATCGACCTCCTCTGTGTCGTGTGTTGCCCAACTTGCTTTGCTCGAATCCTCTTTGGAAAAGAAGGGAACTCCTCTTTGGAAAAGAAGGGAACTCCTCTTTGGAAAAGAAGGGAACTCCTCTTTGACTTTTGCACTTTTGTCAAGAGTGACAATCTTCTGCACCATAGAACTTTGGACAAGAATAGCATCGTTATCTTCATGTGGGTTCCTGGAGGGACAAGGATTTGGTGACTTAACCTTGAGTAGCTCTTCTAAAGTGAGATTGCACCGCACGTTAGTATTCTTCACTACCTCTATGGTCTTGGGTATGAGTGAGCCTTTGTTTCTTATCATGACTGTGAGTGCTCTCATGCAAGTAGACTTAGCTTCCCATGAACCTGTGAAATGGGGTAGTTCTTATAAGGAATTAGACTCAAAATCTAATCTCTCCTGAGAGTGGGAACTTTCGTCTCTCCATAAAGGGAAGGAATGTCTTGCGGGAATTGGTCGTGCGTGTCATCCAAAAGTTCAATTGGAGGAGGATCTTTGCTTTCTTTAGCTCATTTCTCTTCTTGAATCTCTCGTAGGAATTCTGGTAAATACCGATTCATTGAAGAAGTGGTGTCTGGTTCAATGGAGTTAGGCACATAAGCTTCCTTGGGAGGAATGCTTATTCTATCACTTGCCCTCTCCTTAGCCTGGGAGTTGGATCCTTTTCCAGACTTTGCAATTATCTTCTCCAATAGAAGGTGATGGGGATGGTAGTGGGGGTGATGTGTGAGAGTGCGTTTGAGATGTGATTTCTATGATTTTGGCTTTGGTTTCTCGTAGGCTTTCCACGAGTTCGGTCATCTTCTTTGCCCATTGCTTTTCATTCGTTCACGGCTATCTCTCCAAGCTCTTGTTCTCTTCTTATTTTGGCTCTCAATGTCGCTAACCTCCGCATTCTTTTCCTGGCCTAAGTCTTGGTTTTGCTTAAGCGCCTAAGCTCTCGTGATGACTTGCACTGGGGTTGTGGAAGTCACACCTCCTATGGAGTCCACCACCAACCCAATAACATTGATAGGAGCAATTTTTGGCATATTGGCGGGGTTCTTGGGACACTCTCGTAACAAATGCTCCTTTCCACAATCTGGACAAAAGCCTTGAATTGTCACAGATTGGGTTTGTGTGGGTGCAATTAGAGGGCAATCAAGAATGAGGTGATCCCCTTGAGATCGATAGCATGGTCCTCTAGGAAAAGGAGGTCTTATCTGCCTAGGTTGAGGCCTAGAATTAGGAATTGCATACATGACATTCACGTACTCTTGCTCCCAACTAGATTCACTTGGTTCTTCATAATAGTATGACTCATTATGCTCGGGTGACTGCATGTAGTAAGCCTATGGGCTATCAATATGAGTAGAGTCAAAACTGTGATCGCTCGGGTCGCTTTCTAACAACAATGGTGTCACTAGCACTAAAGCTCTATTTGGGTTTTCTTCTATCGCGACATACTTCACTAGAATCACATTAGCTGGAGGTGGGGGTTGTTGCACTAGGACTGGTTGAGGTCTTTGCTTCCCTTGATAGGGTGGTTGGTAGGGTTGCTGGGGTCTACTATATTGCTGTTGAGGGTACTGATTCTGGTATTTTCCTTGCTGTGGGTAAGTCTCGGGATAATTTTGTCTAAGAGCTTGTTTGTTATAAGGGCAATCTTGTGCAGTGTGGTTGGTGTATCTCCTTTCTATGGTGCAGTTTTGGCTGTTAGGATTCACTTGGGGTTGAGCCATGATAGGACACACATTCGCCATATGGTCTCCTCCACAGGTGTACCATCGTTTTCCTGGGGCAAATCTAGGAATCTGCTTGCTAGAGACACCTAATTTCTGAGCTACGTTTTCTATGAGATCCTCAATTTATGTGGATTTTCAGGAAGTGAGGCTAATAGAACTATCTGAATCTTTATAGATCTTTGAGAGCTCTAATTCTTCTCCTAGATTATCCTCAATGTCTATGCACATGCGTACACATTCTTCTATGGATCTCGGGTCCTTCAAGAATACATATGATCTCAGTTTGGTACTTAACAATCCATCTAGAAGTAAGGCCACTTGCTTGGCTGGAGTGGGTAACTCTGGAGCAGGGCATCTCTATAGGTATTGCCTAAACCTTCTTCCTGCGAGCCTCACTGTCTCTTGAGGTGTTTGCTTGAAGCTGTATATGAGGGAGGATGTGTTATGCCTAATACCACTTTTGGAAAACTCAGTGTTGAATGCTTCAAGAAGTTGGTCTATATTTATGTACTCATCCTAGTGAAGTGGTCGAAACCAAGTCAATGTAGTGTTCTTGAGTGTTAGGCCAAAAGCATTGTATTGAGTGAACAAGTCTTCCACTTGTTCAGCTCTCAAAACTTGCCTAAACTCTGCTACATGGTCATATGGGTCTCTTGTGCCATCGAATCAATTCTTCACGGACTTAACCAATTATGTGGGCCTTAAGGTTCTAGCATGTTCTCTAGGCCTTGGCAAAGGGAATTCATCTTCATTTCTTGGATTCTTTGGGTCCCTATGTCTCTCCCTATCCATTCTATCAATCTTTGTCCTCATTCTCTCTCTTCTGAGTGGATTAGCAAAGCTCAACTCGGGTCTATCTCTACCCCGTTCTCTTTGAGTCCCATGAGCTTGAGGTGTTCCATCTCCTTGGTGACTATAAGACACAATGGATCGAGGTTGGGAAAAAACAAATTCACCCTTCCAAGTGTATGTGTGTCTTCCATGCTTTGAGACCACAAAAATCCTCTCCAAAACATCATCTAAGTAGGTAACTTTGCCTGGGCTATCAGGATCTTTGAATTCATAGATGGTAAGAGCTCCTACTTCATTAGGATTCTCAGGCTTATACCTCAAAAAAACCTCATCTGTCTCTCGATTCACGAGAAAATCAATGCTCCTATTGTCCTCGGGAACCAACTCTAGAGTGGTTATCCTCATCAGAACCAACTTGCCATGAGGGGTTTTAGGTTCTTTTCCTAAGATCCCTTGCTCTATGTCACCTATTTCAACCTCTGAGATTATGTTGCCAAATTCATCTATTCTTTCTGGTTGGCTAGTGACCACATATATTGTTCCTTCTTTGTTTATGTAGGAGCCATTTTCGAACTTGACTACAGGGTGTTCTAGTCCAATGGGCTGATCCCGGTTTTTAATTAGGACAACAGATCTGCACAGACCATCCTCATAGATGCGTGCACCTAAGTGGTTGGTCCTGATATACTCCAATTGAGTCCTATAGGGACGCTCGAGTTTTTCTAGGTGTGTCACTCCTGAGCTACCTACAGGTCTTTCCATGTTATAAGACATCTCAAAGTCACTAGTTTCTGAGTCTAGAGCATAGGGGTAATCTTTCAACTGTTGAGCCCAAGATCTGGCTGTATGGTTGACACTAGGCTCGGATGATCTAATACTTTGACGGTCTCTCCCTAGGTGTCTCCCTGATCTAAGGTTCATATGCCTTTCCAATTAATCCCAATGATCCTTGTACAACCATGTTGCTGATTCTTTGATACCAAGCACTTGTTCTTTTTAACTTTCTAGTACTTGTTTTCTTGTCTTTAGTTAAGCGTCGTCAGGAGCACTTAAGTGTGTCGTACTTGATGTTCTTCGTCCACTCAGTTTAAGTTCTTTTGCTTTAAGTTGTCCCTTGACTCCAATTTAACCTATTCTTGGACTTGAGAAGTTAGAGGCTCCTAGAACTTGAGTATTCCTATCGTACCCCTTGTTGTGTTTACAAACTTGTAAACATCAAATTACACAATGAAACATGATGAGACCTCCCAAGATCTTCAAAACACCAACCAAATATTTCCAAACTTCAAAAACAAAACTTTCCTCCAAACTTTCAAGAAAATAGAAATAGGTCTCTGTAGCAAAATAACTACCAGAAACGCTTTTAGTAGAATTTCACAAAACTAATCATATATCCTAAACGTAGACTTTGAGTAGCATGCTTTAGAAACAAAAAATGTCAAAAAAGCTGGAGTGTAGCTCCCAAATCAATAGCTTGAAGTCAAGGTAAGAAGAAGCTTGCAACAGCAAGGTATGACTAACTATCTGAACTGAAACCTGATGTACAGAAGCAAGACAACTTCATGATCTATGAAAAATTTTGATATGGATAGGAATTATGAGAGCTAAGGAAACTCCTCCAAGTGAAATCACTCAAAAAGACCTCATAACGACTGAGATATGAAAGTTTGAAGAGAGGTATGTCTCTGATGAGGCATCAGATAGATACAAGAAAGAAGATCTGCAAAAATGCCTACTTTCGTGGCAACATGGAGACTACTCTATCTTGAATCCTCTCTGCTACACCCTTCCGTACTGGGGAATAAGGATCTGTAAACTCCCTATGAATCCCATTAGACTAACAAAAAAGTCTGAATTCATGTGAGCTATACTCACCCTCGTTATCTAAACGTAAAGCCTTAAGCTTAGTTCCTTTTTCTGTCTCAACTGGAGCAAGTCATTTTCTGAAAGCAAGGAATACCTCATCCTTCGATTTGATAGGATAGACCCACACTTTTCTAGTAGCATCATCTATGAAAGTGACAAAGTAAAGAGAACCACCTAAGGACCTAGTGGGCATAGGACCACACACATCTGTATGAACAAGATCAAAAGGCTGAATTGAAGAGTCAATGTGCATTCTATGCACATTTTTGGTTTGCTTTCCATATTGAAAATGCTCAAAAAATGAAAAATCAGAGAAAGATAACACAAGTACCCAGAATGAGAAAGATTTTCCATTCCACTACGAGATATATTGCCTAAACAACCATGCCAAACACAATCCATAGGCTGCTCAGTAACAGCTAACATGTGTGCTTTTTGTGATACAAATAAAGGATAAAGTGAGCCAACTTTGTTTCCTTTTGCAATAACCATATTGCCCTTTGATATACGAAAGGATTGAGCATAGAAGACCACCTTGTAACGAAGGTCATCAAGTTGACCAACTCACATCAAATTGCATAATAATTGAGGTACATGGTGTACATTATGCATAGTAAATTCTGAACCATCAATGAACTGCACAATCACATCTCCAATCCCCACAACATCACACTGGGAAGAGTCACCAAGTCTCACGATACCAAGAGACTTTGCTGCATAATTAGAGAACCATTCTATGTGTGGTGTCACATGGAATGAAGCACCAAAATCTAGCACCCACGTGTGGGAAAGAGAATGACCATGAGAGCCTCAGTTGGCACAATACTATCTAGTGTCAACACATCAACATCATCAAAAATAGCATTAATTTCTTCAATCTTCATAGTCGAAGTAGATGGTGCAGGTAACTGTTTTACATGCCCATCAACATTCTGTCCTTTACCTTTAGCATTCGTTAATGCATACCATTCTTTCTTCATATGTCCTTTCTTATGGAAATAATGGCATTTGATATCCCTCTTCCTTGATTTACTTCTACTCTTATTCCGTTGACCGTTCTTCTCCTTATTCTTGCTCCTACCACATTGCTTATTCTTTCCTTGGTAAGAATCATGAACATTATATGCATCTCCACTCTGAGTGCCAACCATAGATTTTCTATGAATCTCCTCACTCAAAAGTGCTCCACATATGTTACCATAGATGAGTTTACCACTAGGTGCACTATTGCTAATAGCTGTGAAAAATGTATCCCATGATGACTGCAGTGTGCATAACAGCAATACTGCTTTCATTTCATTATCCATATCCATTTTGTGAGTCTGTAACTGGGAGAATATAGCAGAAAAATGAGCAGCAACACTATCTGTGTCCATGCGAAGGCCATATAATTTTCTCATAAGATACAATTTATTTGATGAGGTCTCTTTTTCATATGTATTGCATAACTTCTTCCAAAGCTCCTTTGCACTTTCACAGTCTAATACTATAAAGTAAACATTATATGCCAGGTGCAAGCGAATGATAGACCTGACCATTTCATCTAAGTCATCCCAATCATTTTCATCCACGTAAGTAGGATTCTTTGAAATTCCATTTACTAGCTTCCATTGCCTCCTTTGAATCAGCACATCTTTAATCTAATTCTTCCATAGGGCAAAGTTTGCACCATCAACTTTTCGGATCTCAAAATGGTCTTTGCCCTATAAGTTATAGCTCCTCCTTGGAACAGTGGCACTAGACCCTCATCCACCAAAAGTGCCTGAGACCTCTGATGCCATAATGGTGGATAACTAAATGGAATGATAATGGAGCTAGATGAGTCCAAACACCAACGAATAAGTGTGTGAAGGAGTAAATCGGCCATTGTATAGTTAACTAAACTAGAAATCTGGAAAACGTTTGCGAGAGTATCCTCTGCAAAATGAACATATGACCAATTTCAAAATATCATAAAACTACAAGTACTGGCATGTTTACCTACATAGTGAATCAGTGACTCCATTGCATATAATCAATCACCCAACAGAAGCCAACTAGGCTTATCGAGCACCTATGAACAACTATCATACATCTCCTATGGCAAGGCTGGGTAAGTCTTCCACCTGCATCATCAAAGAGACCCCAACCTCTAGGTGTCTCCCAATTAAGAAAACCTCACCACGACCCTCTTTATCAAACGTAATAGGCTTTATGCAAAAACCATAACCGCTATATCAATGACCAAATGGATGTAGTTAAGCGGTATCCACAAAAGTGTACATGGTGTGTATGTGCTCAATATATGTAGTAAAATGACACTAAAAGGCTGAATGCACATCCCAAAAACTAGCCAACAATGCCTGCAAATGTCTATCAACTTTGATGTTTTAGGCTCAAAAAACCTGCATAAATTTACAGCGGCTGCTCCCACCAAAACTAAAAACTTTTCGAAAAACCTACTGTTTTATGAGCGTGGCTGAAACCACAGCCCCAAAGGTTGATATTGATTGTCAAAGAAGTACAAAAAACACTCTTCTTAATGTTCTTGGACCTATGTGATGAGAACTATGTGCGAAAGTACTCCAAAATGGCTCCTAAAAACACCTCAAAAAGCTTCAAAGATAGGCTTTGAAAGCAAAGAATGAAGCTTTGAGGGACCAAAAAATGTTCAAGGTAATGTTAACCTTATTCTTTTCCCTTCTTATGACACCACAAGAGTGTCTTAGTGGCAAGAGATTGCCATGGTTAAGCGAGCTCTAGGGGGAACAATACTAGGATGGGTAACCTCTCGGGAAGTACCGGGAACCTCTATCTTCCTTGATTATTGATGTCATCCCTCGCACGCAGCCAACACCGCCAATGATGAATTTGGTGACTCGGATGACAAGGTATGCCAAGGTCTATGCCTTGGTCGTCGCCTTAGTCATAAGGCTTGGAGAAAGGGGGTTGATCGCTTCACTTGCACAAAAGGAACAAAGCTTTTGCGTCGAACTACTCTGATACCAGTGAAGTATTCTGATGGTGATGCACCACAAAAGTGAGAGCTCCAAGACAATATCCTCGGAGTAGAAAATCAGGCTCCTAAGGCCACACACAGTACTCCGCATAGAGGCTATAGAATAGACAAAAAAACACATTACACAGGGAGCACAAAGACAAACTTCTTAGGTCTTACAAATGCGGTCGAACTAATTGTTTGTGACTGACCAGGCCACTATATGTTTTATTAAAGAACATATACAAAGAAGTGTCCGTTGGCCATTTGGCCTTTCACATGGACAGTAACGGTAACAATGCGCTCATTGATGAGAGGTCGGATATACAAGAGGCAAAAATTATGCCTAAATGGTTGGTGCAAACTTTGTGCAATAGCAAATTAGATTGAATTCTATCATATCGTACTCATTCACACTCTTTTTTGCATCAAATTGCTATGCTACAACTGTCTCTAGTCTTCGTGATGAGGATGAGCTTGATTCTTTTGATGAAGCACAAGATTCAAAAAATTTAATGGCTGTTATGCAATCAAAATATGATGCCATTATGAAGAATGGTACTTGTTCTTTATGCGATCTCTGTCTTGGCAAAAAGGCCATTCGCACTAAATGGGTACACAAGCTGAAACATAAATGTGATGGAACAATTGACAAGTATAAGGGTAGGCTTGTTGCAAAAGGTTACACTGAAGAGGCAAGCATTGATTTTGATGAGACATTTGCACCCACTTGCCAATTGACCACCATTCGTAGCATCTGTGCACTTGTAGCCCATCATGGTTGGAATGTATATTAGTGGGATAATAAAACTTCATTTATGAATGGTGACTTACATGATGAAGTGTATGTTTTTCAACCCTATGGTTTTGTGCAGAAGGGGCATGGAAACAAAGTGTGCAAGTTGAAAAAGGCATTATATGGTTTGAAGAAAACATCGCATGCTTGGTAGGCAAAGATAAATGCCTACTTGATTGCACATGGTTTTGGGAATAGTCCAACTGAGAGAACCTTATATGTTAAGCATGCAAATGATGTGCCTCTGACCATTCTTGTCTACATTGATGACATCTGCTCCTTGGTCCTAAAGAAGCATACTACTGACTTTAAGGCTGGTTTTCATGACTCACTTGAGATGTCAAATTTTTGGGCATTTGCATCATTATTTGGGCATTTTATTTATGCAAGTTGATGGTGGAATAGCTCCATGTCAAACAAAATATATTGACATATTATTATAGCATTTTGTCCTTGAAGATTGCAAACCTATTGCGAGTCCTATGGAAACATGTTTATCATTGCGTCTTCATTATGCTGGAGATGCATTTGATGCTATTTTCTATCAATATGTTGTTGGATGCTTCATTTACTTATGCATAATAGGACATGATATTCAGTTTGCTATCTCACAAATGAGCAGGTTTATGCATTGCTTAGGTGTCAAGCATTGGGAGGCGGTTAAGTGCATCTTTTTCTACTTGAGTGGTACATCACTACTTGCATTGTTTTATCCTAAGGGGGATAACTATCACCAAATTTACATGATTTTTATTACTCTTACTAGGCTGGTTGCTATGACACACATGTGTCCACTAGTGGTTTTTACTTCGTGCTTGATAGCTCGTGCATATCTTGGTTGAGCAAGAAGCAGCCTACTATGGTGAGTTCTAGTTGTGAGGCTGAGTATAAAGCATCTTTCATAGTGACTGTTGAGTGTGTGTGGCTTTTGGTTGATTTGGGTCTTGGTTAGTCTTCTTCCACCACCATCTTCACTAACAGTGTGCACTTGCAGCTCACCATGGTTGGAATGTACATTAGTTGGACATTGAACTCAATTTTTGAATGGTGAATTACATGAAGAAGTGTACATATTTCAGCCCCATGTTTTTGTAGAGAATGTTTATATTTTTAGGTAGTGATGTGTGTGAACACACTAGGACCATCGAGGCAGTTTTTTCCCTCTCTAGGAGGTTGTTTTCCCTTGGCTTGTATATATGCCTATTACCATAATGAGCTACTTATCTTTGTACATTCTAGTCCTAATACATTGAGTATTGTGTATTGTGCTTCAAGCTTCTTCTTCTTCTTCTTCTTTGTGCTCTACATGTGCTTCTGTAGACCTCAAAATCCAACAATTGGTATCAAAGTAGATCACTGCTTCATCTAGGACGTCGTTGACACCCCTTCCATCACAATCTCAGAATTGCATGAAAATTGGTAAGCATACATGAGGTGATTAGGAAATCAAAACAACTTCAATTTGTGGTGTCAAAGTCGCGATCTGAGCTCGTTTCAGCGTCCAAATGTAGTATCATAGTGCTTGTGTAGGCAATTTCATCTTTTTGTGCCAAAGATATATAGATGTTTTGGTTCAATGATATAAGCATCTCAAAGGCTACTACAAGTTTAGCATAACTCGACAGGATAGTTCTGTTCAACTTTTTGTGATACAATCATTTTTCTGCATCGGGGTATTTCAGTCAATGGCCATGGCTGAAAGCGGTGATGTTATTTTGTTTGTTGGCTATTGAGGATATATTGGACACTACCAATTACCCATTATGGTCCTATTACACATGCAAACACAATTGTGAAAGGTAATGTAGATAGCGTTGAAGATGGCAATATTCTTCATATTCCTGTTGCACATACTACACAACAAATTCGTTCGGATGGTAGAGATGCTCATGAACATGCATTGATAGCCTTGTCTATCAAACGTGCCATTATTCATCACATTCGCTCTTCCAAAATAGCTAAGGATGCTTGGGATATACTTACCACTTTATACTAGGCAAGGAATGAGTGTCATGTTGCTTACCTCCAAAAATAGTTGGAGAGTAAGCACATGAATGAAGGAGATTCCATAGATAACTTTCTAACAAAGATCAAATATTTGAAGGAACAATTGATTTCTATTGATGGTCTTGTTTGACAGCTCAGTTGTCTACACTGTTTTGAATAGTCTTTTCCAAATTCATATTAGAGTTTTGCTTCTACTCTTTGATTGATGATGAAAGGCAATCCAAGTGCCTTAACATTTGAGGAGTTAGTCTATGTTCTATTGTAGGAAGATCAGTCTAGGTAGAACAGGTCCATTATGCATGTTGCAGATCAAGTTTTTGTGGATAGTTAGAAGGGAAAATGTAAATGGATCTCTTCTATTAGTACGCAAAAATCTACTAACTTTGCATAATCAAAGAAGGATGACAGAGACAAGAAGAAAACAGAAAAGCAGAAATTATTCTGCAAATATTGTAAAGTAAATGATCATGCCATAAAGAGTTGTCCAAAGCTAGTTGCTAAAGAGGCAAGGAAGAAAGAGGCTCGAATGGTTGTTGCAAAGGCTAAACACACCAAAATAGAGTCTGCTAATCTTGTGCAGAATTAAGAATGGACATTTACCACTATTTGCAGTTATCACCCATCTTCTCATGAACAGTATATGCCTGTAGTAGACTCAAATGTTTGGTACTTTGATAGTGGGGCAATCAAACATATTACCTTGTAGTGCAGCTTCTTTACTTCACTCGAGCCTACCCCTAAATGGATTACTATCACATGCGCCAACAACTCCTCTTATCTTGTCATGGGAGTTGGTAAGATCATTCTGACTACTACTGATGGTAGTTCTTTTACTTTGTTGAATGCTTTATTTGTGCCAAGGATCAAGAAGAATCTGTTACTAGTTTTAGCTTTAGCCAAGATTGGCTTGGTTGTGAAATTTGTTGATGATAGATGTAGAGTTCATGATGTGTCAAATGACGATGGCATTATTGCTTCTGGTATTTTATGTCATGGGCTGCATAAGCTCATAGAGTATGAAAGATCTGTAAACGATTCAACATGTGCAATACATGATTCTCGGGCTTTGTTAGATGCAAATCTTTGGCATGCATTCTTTCATCATCTCAGTTTTGCTAGTTTGCTATGCCTACAAAAATATGAAATGGTGTCCTCTGTGCCCGAAATTGAGGCATCTATTAAACATTTTTGTGAAGGATGTATTTTGGGCAAAATGCGACATTCCTCATTCCCAAAAGATGGTTCAATTTGAGCTACTAAAAAATGGCAGCTTGTTCATAGTGATGTTTTTGGTCCTATGCAGACACCCTCTTTTGGAAACCATCTTTACTTCGTGACTTTCATTGATGATTTTTCGAGACATGCATGGGTATATCCATTGAAAACCAAATCTAAAGTGTTTATGTGCTTCAAAGGATTTCTGATTTTGGTTGAAAATCTATCAACATGTAAAATGGGCACCCTTTGGTCTCATCACGGGAGGAGAATAGATGTCTTTTGATTTTAATGCATTTCTAGCTAAACTTGGGATAAAACATCTATGTGCGGTGCCATATACACCTCAACTGAATGGAGTTGCTGAACAAAAGAATACGCCACTCATGGAGATGGTGAGGTGTATGGTCAAGAGTCAGGCTTCACCACATAGTTTCTGGCTTGAGGCTGTTATGTGTGCAACATAGGTACTTAATAGGTGTCCTAATAAATAATTGTAGTCTATCACTCCATATGAGGCTTGGCATGGTTGCAAGACATCTATTATTCACCCATGTGTTTTTGGTTGTTTGGCATATGCATTAGTTCTTGAACAACAATGCAAAAAATTGGATGATAAAGTAGTGAAATGTATTTTTGTTGGGTACAAATCTGATAGCAAAGGCTATTGTCTATATCTTCCATAAATTAAATGCCTTTTGGTTAGCCATGATGTTTTTTTTTTCGTGGAAGATGCTATTTAGCCATTATTTTCATGCACTAAGGAGACATAAATTAGCTCCAAAGACATGTATGACACTTTGCTACCTCTTTTTATAGGTGGATAGTCTAGTGTTGGTTCAAATGAGGCACCTTTTTAGCCTTTACAGGTTCATTTGATGATATAGATCATTCCATTTTTTATGCAGATTTACATGTTGCACTTGTTGATGAGAGAACTGATATAGAGGAGGCAAAAACTATGCTTAAATGGCTAGTGCAGACTTTGCAAGATGGCAAGTCAGATGCACCTCTTTCATATCATACTCGTTCAGGCTCTCATAGTGCTTCTTTCACATCAAATTTCCATGATATGGCTGGCTCTACTCTCTGTGATATGAATGAGCTTGTTTCGTTTGATGATGCACAACATTTTGAAAATTGGATGGTTGGTACGCAATCAGAATATGATGCTTTTATGAAAAATGGTACTTGGTCTTTATGTCACTTGCCTCTTGGCAAGAAGGCCATTGGCACTAAGTGGGTCTACAAGTTGATGGATAAGCCAGATGGAATAGTTGATAGGTATAAGGCTAGGCGTGTCGCAAAGGGTTATGCTCAAGAAAGAGTCACTGATTTTGATGAGACCTTTGCTCCTACATGCCAAATGAATACACTTCGTAGCATTTGGTGCACTTGTAGCTCATCATGGTTGGAATGTACATCGTTTGGACATTAAAACTGCATTTTTGAATGGTGACTTGCATGAAGAAGTTTATGTTTTCCAACCCCCTAGATTTGTGTAGAAAGGGCATGAAAACCAACTGTGCAAGTTGAAAAAGGCATTACATGGTTTGAACCAAGCACCGCGTGCCTGATATGAAAAGATACATGCCTACCTCATCGCACATGGTTTTGAGAATGTTTGAACTAAGAGCACCCTATATGTTAAGAGTGCAAATGATATGTTAAGAGTGCAAATGATGTGCTTCTGATCATTGTTATGTATGTTGATGGCATGCGGCTCGCTGGACCTCATGAGAAGCATATTGCTGATTTTAAACTACATGCCTCGTTTGAGATTTCATATTTGGGGCATTTGCATCATTATTTTGGCATTCAATTTATGCGAGTTGATGGCAGAATAGATTTGTGTCAAACAAAATATATTGACATATTATTACAATGTTTTGGCCTTGAAGGCTGCAAACCTATTACGAGTCCTATGGAGATAGGTTATGGTTGAGTCTTCATGATGTTGGGGATGCATTTGATGTTGTTCTCTATCAGTAGGCTGTTGGATGCTGGATTTACTTATGCATTACTTGGCCAGATATTGAGTTGTTATCTCACAAATGAGAAGGTTTATGCATTGCCTAGGTGTCAAGCATTGGCATGCAGTTAAGTGCATTTTTTGGTCCTTGAATGGTACCCAACTACTTGGATTGTTTTATCCCTAGGGAGGATTGCTACTGCCACATTTACATGCTTTTTTTGACTCTAACTAGGCTGGGTGCTATGACACTTGTGTGTCCATTAGTGGCTTTTTCTTCATGCTTGGTACCTCATGTATACCTTGGTCTAGCAAGAAGCAGCCTACTGTGGTCACTTCCACTGTGAGGTTGATTATAAGTTAGCTTTCCTTATGGCTGATTTGGTGTTTGTCAATCTTTTGCCACCACAATCTTCACTAACGGTCAGAGCACATTAGCAGTTGTGAGGAACCCTATGCTCCAAGATCGCACTAAGCACATTGAGGTGCACTATCATTATGTTAGGGAGAGGTTCGGTGCTGGAGAGATCAATTTGGCATATGTGCCCGCACAGGAGAACATTACAAACCTTTTCACAAAGGCTCTACCTAGGGAGAAGTTTGAAGCTTTCCGCAAAGCTTTGGGCTTAATTCATTTGTGGATTGATTCCACATAGCTTGGTACTTCCTTATACATGAGTGCCAGCTCCTTCACTGCATCACTCCTAGGGAGGATTTGTTGATATATTTAGGTAGTAATGTGCGTGAACACACTAGGACCATTAGGGCACTTTTTCCCCTCTTTAGGAGGTTTTTTTTCCTGTCTTGTATATACGCCTATTACTCTGATGGGTTACTTATCTTTGTACATTCTAGTCGTAATATATTCATTATTGTGTATTATGCTCCAAGATTCTTCTTCTTCCTTGTGTTGTTCACGTGTGGAGCTTTTGCATACCTCAAAATCCAACAAAGAAAGGGCAGGAAAATAAATTGTGTGGGTTAAAAAATGTAAATGGTTTGAAGAAAGCACCATGTGCTTGGTATGAGCAGATACATTTCTACTTGCTAGCACATGGTTTTGAGAGGAGTCCCATTGAGAGCACCTTATATGTTAAGCATGCAAATGCTTGGTAGATCACACATATCTTGGTTGAGCAAGAAGCAGCCTATTGTGGCCACTTCTAGTTGTGAGGCTAAGTATGCGGTAATTTTCATAGCAAATGTTGTGTGCGTGTGTGTGTGTGGCTTACATGACTTTTGATTGATTTGGTTATTGGTAGCTCTTGTAATGCCACCATCTTCACTCACAGTCAAAGTGCATTGGTAGTTGCGAGGAAACCTATGTTCCATGCTAGCACAATGCACATGAGGTGAATTGTCATTAATTTATGTTAGGGAGAGGTTATGTGCTGGAGAGATCAGATTGGCATATAGTATAATAAATAATAAAGAAGAAAGGAAACACCTTAAAGCTGATCTTTGAGTAGATTTTGAATCATCAAATGTGGATGATCAACTCTATGGAAGGAGAAGAACTTGATAATGTGCATTTTATATATCAATTACTATCTCTTCGATATATGAGACTATTACAAAGCCACATATTATCTATGAAATGGCTGTGATCTCGCAATACATGCACACACCAAGATTACCATATCTTCTTTTAGAAAAATGATGCTTTCGTATTCTAGCTATAATATAAATGAAGATGTATTCGATATTGTAGCATTTAGGTCTTATCTTACTACTACGCTAATTGCGTTGTCTCCAAAAAAGGTAAGGATCACAAGTGGATATGCGATTGTGGCACAAGAAAGGTTGGTGTCATGGTCATGAAAGATGAAGCCCATAGTAGCCTTAGCTTTTGTTCAAAAAGCATTACTGTAATATAATTATGAAGATGTAGGGATGAAGAAGCTCTTTTGAGATCTACATATGTAGATGAAATGAATTCCAATTAACTATTGCAGCATGAGTATTGTGTAGTTGACATGTAAGCAGCACATGTATTCTCCATGAGAATTACGGAAATAGTTGAGCTTGATAACATATTTTCTTAGGCTTTAAGAAAAAGTATCACAAGTTCAAGCAAAGCTTAGGTGCAATGGAAATTGAGTAGGAGTTTAACGCATGACAGATAGTGATGGAAACCAAGCGCTAAACTCTGAAATGGAGAAAGAATCAAAGTCCCATCATATCCAAACAAACATTCAATACTTCAAGAGAACAAGTTCTATCAAACAAAGGTTCCCAATAATAATTGTAAGTAACTTTGTTTGCAACTAGTTTAGGTGTACTCTAGTTGGCAAATCTGCCTTGAAATTGTAGGATCATCTTTTGACATGTATTAAGCAATGTCTACAACTCTTGTAAAATTATAAGAACAAGATTCTTGAGTTTAATAAGAGATCAATAGGGTGTATGAACTCGAGGTAGGATGTCATTTTTTTTAAGCTACTACCTACATACTTAGTATTGATCTTCTCATAGTCATAACTTACCTATACTGATGACAAAGAATATCAACTAGTCATCTGTATTATAAAGAATGTCTTTTAATTATGTTATAGCCATTTATTATGATCCATATCGATTTCAGAGGATTATATAGTAAAGTCGTATTATCTAACTTTGAGTGGTTTCGGAGTAAAGTCCACATACTCATAACCTTACAAGGATATGTTGGGAAGTCTCACTTTTCCTTTAATAATGTTTTCTTTATATTAATGGCGTAAAGAATTACATGAAATCCTTTAAAACCTCATAAATCCTGTAAACTTGATGAGAATGTGGAAGGCGCCATTTGTAGCAACTCGTCCTACTTAAACGGAAGGATGGTTCATAACGTAGAGCCACTTGGGAAATGTGAAGTTACCAAAAGAAAATGTTCCCTTTCTTTGTAAGGAAAATAGCTTCTACAATAAATTATTTGCATATTTTTAGAACGTATGTTGTGTTTAAAGCTAGCATGATTGCGTGTACACACACACACACACACACATATATATATATATATATATATATATATATATATATATATATATATATATATATATATATATATATATATATATATATACACACACACACATGCATGTACATATACATCTATATATGTGCATGTACATGTATAGATACATATACACATACACACACTACAACATATCGAGGGTATACCGAGGCTGCTACCGAGGCAAATGAACAGGCGTGATTTCTTCGCGATGTCGGTGTTAGAGTCGGTATACGCATCGGAAAGAAAGCGTCGGTATGGCGTCGGTATAAGCGTCGGTATGGGTGCCGGTATAGGCGTCGGTATATACGTCGGTATTATCGACGCTTATACCGACGTCCATACCGACGGCCGCACTGGGTGTACCGACGCCTATACCAGTGTCCATACTGGAGCTACCGACGCGTATACCGACGACCCTATCTGCACAAATTTTTTTGGGTAGAGTGTTTTGTCTTTTGCTACAGCATGATGTTGTTTAGCAAAAGACAATACACTCTGCCCAACTGAGTACATGTGTTATGTACTCTAATGGCAACCAAAACATAAACTTATATGAGCAAAAATGAACAATGAATCATGTACAGAAAGTTTTATATTCCATAAATGAAAAATGTACAAAAGTGTGACAAAGCACTTCTATATAGGAATCGAATACAAAATGTGACAAAGCACTTCCATATAGGAATCGAATACAAAATTATGGTACATCATTGCCACATAGGAGTGTAATACAAAATTGTGGCAATGTGACAAAACACTTCCATATAGGAATCGAATACAAAATTATGTTACATCATTGCTGTATGCGAGTGTGATTCAAAATTGTGGCATTGATCAAAATATTTACACCTACAATCCTGCAACAAAACATATGTATAAAATAAGACCAATTAACATGACATTTATAAACAACAACTAAAAAAACTAAACCAAGATATAACTTTACCTAATCAAGAATATTCTCCCATGAAACGATTGCACCGCGTCCCTCTAAGTCTTGTATCAGTGCAGTCAGTCCATGTCGATATCCATATGATTCTTCAGTTCGCGATGGAGGACGACCCACTGCCAACTCCTATAATAAATGTGAAAAATGTTAGATGAACATACATAACGTGCTTAACACAAACAACTTCAATAATTAACATGATACTTACAAATTGGTAGTGCATACTGTCATATCTGCCGCTACCTAAATGCGACGTTCCAACCGTATCTAAACATGTGGCCGCCGCATCTCTCTGTTGACGATATCGATCAGGAGTATGTTGCTACTCATCCTGAATCGATTCCCATTCTTCGACATCTAGCCATACAGGCTTCGGCAAGCCTGCTCTAAAAGCATCGCAAGCTTCCGATCGTCGACGAGACATCACCTCGCGTGCCATATGCTGAATGCATTCGGAACTCACAATAGGATTCCCAGGTGCTGGCCGGTACTCTTCATATATGCATTGTGTGATATGATTTTTAGAGTCCGTATCCTGTTCGGTCCATTTTAACATTACTGAATGACGGAATTTGATGGAGCAGAGTTATCCAATGCACTGACGCATTGACTTTTTGGCCACATCCATAACTGGAGCTCCATTACAGATATGATATATCTTGAAGTCGTCATGATCATGCGCACCCCAATGTGTACGTGGAGATCCCATCTGATGCAATGTGAAGATCTCATCTCATCGAATGTATATATATGCATGCTTGTATACATATGCATTCATGCTTGTATACATATGCATTCATGTAAACGTATGCATTCATGTATACATATGCATGCTTGTATGCATATGCATTCTTATATGTATATGCATGCATGTATGCATATGCATTCATGTATGCATATGCATTCATGTATGCATATGCATTCATGTATGCATATGCATTCATGTATGCATATGCATTCATGTATATATGCATGTATGCATGCATGTATGCATATGTATGTATGTATGCATGCTTGTATACATATGCATTCATGTATATGCATATGCATGCTTGTATACATATGCATTCATGTATATGTTGATATATTTAGGTAGTGATGTGTGTGAACACACTAGGACTGCCGGGGCACTTTTTTCCCTCTTTAGGAGGTTTTTTTCCTCCGGCTTGTATATACGCCTATTGCCCTAATGGGCTATTTATCTCTGTACATTCTCTAGTAATACATTCAGTATTGTGTGTTTGTGCTCCAAGCTTCTTCTTCTTCCTTGTGCTGTTCACGTGCTTCTGTAGACGTCTAACTCCAACAATTGGTATCAGAGCAGGTCGTCGCTTCATCTAGGGTGCCATCGACACTCCTCTGTTTGCAGTCTCAGAATTGCACGAATTTTGGTGAGCATACTCAGCGTGTTTTCGAGATCAAAACTGCTTCGCTTTGTGGTGCCAAAATCACGATCTGAGCTAGTTTCGGCCTCTGAACACACTATCGCAGTGCTTGTGCAGGCTATTTCATCTTTTTATGCCAAAGGTATATACCAGTTTCTGTTCGCCAGTTTAAGCGTCTCGAAGTCTGCTACAGGTCTAGTAGAACTCGTCTGGGCAGTTCTGTTCAACTTTTTGAGATACAATCAATTTTCTGCATCAAGGTATTTTAGTCATCGGCCATGGCTGAAAGCAGTGATGTATTCCGTATGTTGGCTGTTGAGGATAAGTTGGATGGTACCAACTACCCATTATGGGCTTATATGATGCGACATGTATTGGTTGCAAAAGGATTGTGGAACATTGTGCAGGGTGTTGAAAGACATCTTGTTACACCTGTAACGACAGGTACTGCAAATACAGGTGCTGGAACTGATGAAGATGGTGTCGAAGATGATATTCCGCAGATTCCTGTTCGTGCTGCTATTTCTGTTGCACCTACTGCAGAGCAAATTCGTTGGGATGGCAGAGATGCCCAGGCACATGCATTGATAGCTTTGTCTGTCAAACGTGCCATTATTCCTCATATTCGCTCTTGCAGAACAGCTAGGGATGCTTGGGATACACTTACCACATTGTACCAAGCTAGGAATGAGGCTGGTGTTGCTTACCTCCGAAAACAGTTGGAGAGTGAGCACATGAATGAAGGTGATTCTATGGACAGTTTCCTAACGAAGATCAAAGATTTGAAGGAACAGTTGATTTCTGCTGATGAGGAGGTTATACCAGATAGCTCACTTGTGCAGACCGTTCTGAATGGTCTTCCTAATTCATATCAGAGTTTTGCTTCTACTCTTCGGTTGATGATGAAAGGCAATCCGAATGCCTTATCCTTTGAGGAGTTAGTATCTGTTCTATTGCAGGAAGATCAGTCTAGGCAGAACAGGTCCAATATGCGTGTTGCAGATCAAGCTTTGCTGGCTAGTCAGAAGGGCAAAGGAAAATGGAGCTCTTCTACTAGTAAGCAGAAATCTGCAAATGTTGCACATTCGAAGAACCAGGATAAATATAAGAAGAAATCAAAAATGCAGAAATTGTTTTGCAAGTACTAAAAAGGGAATGATCATATCATAAAGAACTGTCCAAAACTGGCTGCAAAAGAGGCAAAGAAAAAGGAGGCTGGAATGGTTGTTGCAGAAGCCTCTACACCAAAAACAGAGTCTGCTAATCTTGTGTAGGAAGAAGAATAGGCGTTTACTACTGTTTGCAGTTTTGACCCATCTTCTCATGAGCAGTGCATGTCTGCAGTGGACTTAGATGTTTGGTACTTTGATAGTGGGGCGACCAAACATATTACCTCGCAGCGCAGTTTCTTCTCTTCACTCGAGTCTGCCCCTACAGGGAATACTATCACATGCGCCAACAACTCCTCTTATCCTGTTATGGGAGTTGGTAAGATCATTCTTACTACTGTTGATGGTAGTTTTTTCACCTTGTCAGAGGCTTTATTTGTGCTAGGGATCAAGAATAATATGTTATTAGTTTTTGCATTAGCCAAGATTGGCTTGGTTGTGAAATTCGTTGATGACAGGTGTACAATTCATGATCTATCAAATGGCGATGTGATTATTGCTTTTGGCATTTTATGTCGTGGGTTGTATAAGCTCATAGACTATGAAAGATCTGTGAATGATTCGGCATGTGTAGTTCATGATTCTCAGGCTATGTTAGATGCAAAGCTTTGGCATGCACGCTTTGGTCATTTGAATTTTTCTAGTTTGCTACGCCTGCAGAAATCTGATATGGTGTCTTCTTTGCCCAAGCTTGAGGCACCTGGAAAACATGTATGTGAAGGTTGTATTTTGGGCAAAATGCAGCGTTCCTCCTTTCCAAAAGATGGTTCAGTTTGGGCTACGCAAAAATTGCAGCTTGTACATAGTGATGTCTGTGGTCCTATGCAGACACCCTCTTTTGGGAATTACCTTTACTTCGTGACTTTCATTGATGATTTTTCTAGGCATGCATGGGTATATCCACTCAAAGCAAAGTCGGAAGTGTTCATGTGCTTTAAACAGTTTTTGGTTTTGGCTGAAAATCTGTCAGCATGTAAAATGGGCACCATCCGTTCTGATCGAGGGGGGGAATATATGTCTTTTGATTTTAATGCATTTCTGGCTGAACATGGGATAAAACACCAGTGTACAGTGCCGTATACACCTCAACAGAATGGAGTTGCTGAAGGAAAGAACAGGTCACTCATGGAGATGGCGAGGTGCATGGTCAAGAGTCAGGCTTTACCACATAGTTTCTGGCTTGAGGCTGTCATGTGTGCAACATATGTACTGAACAGGTGTCCCACTAAAGCGCTGCAGTCTATCACTCCATATGAGGCTTGGCATGACCGCAATGTTGGAGCAAGTCTATGACAAGCCTAAGTATTGGCTTGAGTTCCACAAAGTCATAGAAAAAGCCTTAAAATGAAGACTATGTAAAGTTCACTTGTGAACTACCTCTTGTAACTTTTGAAGAGTTTACTTAATGTAAAAGTAAGAGAATCTTAAGTCGTTGAGTCCACTTGATCAAGAATGGAAAGAGGAGCCACGAATTCGTGATTTGTGGTAGGTAGAGAATCAAATCAATCATTGATTGATTGGAGAGTGATTGAGGGAAGTTAGCCTCCCAAACTCAACTATAAATAGATGGCAGTTTTAGTCGTGGTTAGAGAGACCTATGTGAAGACCTCCAAGAGCTGAGCTTTATGCCATATCAAGGTGTGATTACAAGGCACACATATGTATCAGTAAGTCATTGTATTGTACAAGCAATATACTTTCATTTTCATGATTATTTGAGTTCATCTTTCCATGTTCTTGTGATGTGTACTACTCACTGCCATTACTTCAGTTTTTCTCAGTCAGCTTGCAGAGATTGTTTCTCTGCACTTGGTTCATCATTTTCAGTGATTTAACTTGGTAAAGTTAGCTCTATAAGGCTACTATATGCTCACAAATTTTCATGTCATTTGGATGTTGGAATCTTCAGTTATGTTCATTTGAAGTCAACAGGGTATGTTCATCTTCACTTCTCTGTCAGGTACCCGACTTTTTCAGTCATCTTGTCAGAGTCATTTCTCAGTGTTTACTCATCCAAATTCAGTGATTTCAAGCTTGTTGAATTGAGCTTACTGTCTAGTATAAGCATAAAAATTTTCATGATCATTGGATTCTTACATCTTGAGTTATGTTAATTTTTCTACTCACTGGTCTATTTCTGTAGCAGCCCGTGAAAATCGGGATGATGTCATCACTTGTTAAAAGTCATTCTCAGTGTGTGATTTGTTATTTTTGATGAGATTACTCTCTAAAGTTAGCTCTTTAAGCTACCTAGCCTTTCCCAAGAGGAATTAATCTAATTGCTGCTGTGCTCAGAGAATTATGTAAAACACTGGACAGGTGTATAAACCAAGAATAGCAAGTTTTCACCTCTGAGCTAACTCCAACTTATCTGTTTTGATCTATCTTTTTGAGAGTGATCTTCCAAGGTACATAGGGTGTCTAATACATCCATTGGCAAGCTAAAAGGGCCCACCATCTACTCCTGGAGTTCATTTGGCTAGTGTAGAGCAAAGATTTTGCAACACCTCTTCATCTTCAACACATACCTATCCATCTCTTCACAGTGGTATCAGAGCAAGGTTGGACAACATGGCAGATGGATTTCCTTCATCAATTGACAAATTGGACAGAGGTAACTACTCAGCTTGGTCATTAAGAATGGAAGCTTATCTCCAAGGTAGAAGTTTATATGGTTATGTGGCTGGAGATGAAGTTATGCCAAGTTTCAGGAACAAAAGTCAACCAACACAAGAAGAGCAAGAAAGATTGAGCACATGGTGCTCCAAGGATGCACTTGCAAGGTCTTATCTCCTCAACTCTATCTCAGATTTTTTGTTGCCTCACATTAGAAGTTGTAAGACATCTCAGGAAGTGTGGGATGCACTTGAAGCTTTCTTTGCTTCAAGTACTAAAGCTAGGAAGCATCAACTATGGCTGGATTTCACAACTCTCAAGAAGGCTCCCAAACAAAATGTGACTGATTTTGTCACAAAGCTCAAGGACATAGCAGATCAGTTGGGAAGCATTGGAGAGGTAATAGATGAAGAGCAAATTGTAAGGCAGGTCATCAATGGCTTGAAGGCAGATGACAAGTGGGAAGCATTCACCACAGCTATGGATTTGTACATGGACATGCATGTACCTGATTTCAACACACTCATTGGACAATTACTTACTCAAGAGGCAAAGCTTATCAAAAATGGAGAAAGCTCTAAAGGTAATCAATCTTCAGCTTTATACACGGATAAAAGCAAGTCTAAAGATAACAAAGGAAAGGCAAAGAAAGTGGATGATGAAGCAGGTACATATCAAGCTAACTATGCAGGTAGAGGAAGACATGGCAGAGGTAGAGGAAGAGGAGGTAGACAAGGCAGGGGGAGATCCCAAGACTCCAACTCATGTTCTATTTGTGGATTAACTAATCATACAACTGAAAATTGCTTTAGGAATTCTAGGAATCAAAGAGGCAGAGGATACAATAGAGGAAGTTATGGCTACTCAAGAGGAAGGTTCAACAACTACCATGGCAACTACAACAACTACAATCATTCAAACTATCAAGGAGGCTACAAAGGAAGGAGAGACTACAATAACTACACAGAAGACTCAAACAAAGAGGATTCATTATTGATCATGAACATGGCTATGCCACAAGGTAAATCTGATGAGCATGTTTTCTACATAGATTCAGGTTGTTCAAATCATGTGGCAGGAAATGTGGCACTCCTATCAGATTTAGAAGATCCAAGGAATAAGCATGAGGTACAAACAGGAGATGATACAAAACATCCTGTGGAGAAAATAGGCAATGTCAAAGCACCTGATGGAAACATCAACCTACTCAGTAAGGTACTCTATGTCCCTACCATAACAAAGAATTTGATAAGTGTTGGGCAGATAGTAGAGAAAGGGTTGCAAGTCAGGTTCACAAAAGCAGGAGCATTTGTTGAAGATCCAAGTCAAGGATTCAGAAGAATTGCAAAAGGTGAAAAGACAGGTAGATTGTTCACATTTGAATTACAGGACACTAGAAACATTGCTCTCTTTAATTATGGTAGTCAGACACTCACAGAATTGGAAGTATGGCACAAAAGGTTAGCACATATTGGTGAAAGGTCATTAAAGCAAATCTGCAGGGACCAAAGTGTACTTGGACTTCCTAATTTGTCAAAACAACATATGATTTATAAGTGCAGTGCATGTCAATTTGGAAAGTCTCACAGGTTACCATTCATGAAGAAAGGTTATATGCATGGAGATCTCTTGGAGTTGGTTCATACAGATGTATGGGGACCAAGCAAGGAAGCTTCAATATCAGGATCAAGGTATTATGTTTCCTTTATTGATGATTGCAGCAGATGGACTATCCTATTCTTTATGAAACACAAAGATGAAGTTTTTTCATGTTTCAAAAGATATTTGGCTCTTGTGGAGAATCAAACAGGTAAATCACTAAAAAGGCTAAGGTCAGATGGAGGGGGAGAATACTTCTCCCATGAGTTTGATTCTTTTCTTCAAGAAAGAGGAATCAAAAGAGAGGTAACTACAAGGTACACTCCTGAGCAAAATGGAGTGGCAGAAAGGAGGAATAGGACAATTGTTGAAGCTGCAAGGTCTATGTTAAATGAAAAGCATTTACCTAATTACTTATGGGCTGAGGCTGTATCTACAGCCACTTACTTGATTAATAGGTTGCCTTCAAAATCCCTTGATGGGATGACTCCATATGAGGCTTGGAATGGAAGAAGACCAAGTTTAGATCATTGTAAAATTTTTGGATGTATTGCTTTTGCTCATGTTCCTTCACAGGTTAGAGGCAAGATGGATCCAAAAGCAGAAAGGTGTGTATTTATTGGATATGACAACAATCAAAAGGGCTACAGGTTATACAACCCTACCAACAAAGGATTCTTGGTAAGCAGAGATGTAGTTTTTGATGAGAACAATTCATGGTATGAAGATTCATGCAGGAAGGTCAATTTACCATATGATCTTGAAGAAGATTTTCCAAAGCTTGGTAGAGAACAATCAAAGATTGAAGAACAAGACACCTCAGAGGATGATGAAGAATGTCAGATGGAAAAGATCAAAGCATGGAAGTCTAAAGGTAAAGCAAAATTGCAGGAACTTGGACATGAGGCAGAATCATCACATCATGGCCTAAGAAGATCTATGAGGGAAAAGAAAAAACCAGAAAGGTATGGGTTTGACACCTCATTAGTAACTAAACATTCTATCTACATAGCAGAGGACATAAACCAAGAGGAGCCATCATCATTTGAAGAGGCCAAAGCAAAAACAGAATGGAAGCATGCAATGAAGGAAGAGATTGAAGCACTTGAGGAAAACAACACTTGGGATTTGGTGCCCAAGACTTCATCCATGAAGGTAATAGGCTCAAGATGGGTCTATAAACTCAAGAAAAATTCTAATGGTTCAATTAACAGGTATAAGGCAAGGCTTGTGGCAAAAGGCTTTGCACAAACTCAGGGAATTGATTATGAGGAGACTTTCTCTCCTGTGGCAAAGATGCCTACTATTAGGTTTTTGCTTAGTATTGCCTCTTCCAAGAATTGGAAGATACTTCAACTAGATGTAAAGAATGCATTTTTGAATGGTTGGATAACAGAAGAGGTATATATGGCACAACCACCTGGTTTTGAGAATCAAGTTTATCCTGATTATGTGTGTAAACTTAACAAAGCACTGTATGGTCTCAAGCAAGCTCCAAGAGCTTGGAATTTCAGGCTTGTTTCATTCTTGCAGGACAAAGGCTTTCAACCAAGCAAAGCAGATCCTTCACTCTTTATTAAAAAGAGTAATTCCGAGGTCATCTACCTATGTGTATATGTAGATGATATTATATTGACAGGAAATGATGCAGATGGTATGAAGAAGATCAAAGATCAGATGAGAGAAGAGTTCAAGATAAGTGATTTGGGTTCACTTACCTACTTCCTAGGTTTGGAAGTTGTCTACAAAGATCATGGTTTGTTTCTCACTCAAAGAAAGTACATTAAGGACATGTTGGCAAAATTCAAGATGCAAGATTGTAAGATTGCAGGTACTCCAATGGAGGTTAATCACAAATTGAGCTCACATGAAGGTGAACTCATAGAGGACATCACATCATATCAAAGTCTAGTGGGTAGTCTCAACTATGCCACATTGACAAGAGTAGATATATGTTACAGTGTGAGTGTGCTAAGCCAATTTATGCACACACCAAGGAAACCACATATGGATGCTGCCAAAAGGATACTCAAATATCTCAAAGGAACCATAAATGAAGGACTTTACTATCCTTATGTATCTGATTTAGGTTTGAAGCTAATTTCTGATGCAGATTGGGCTGGCTCCAAGGAAGATAGAAGGAGCACTTCAGGTTATCTTACCTTTGCAGGTTCACAGCTTATTTCATGGTCATCCAAGAAGCAACCCACAGTTGCTCTCTCTTCTACTGAAGCTGAATATAGAGGTCTTGCTATAGCTACACAAGAAGCTATGTGGATGAAGACATTATTCAAAGATCTTGGATTGGAGTTTGGAACTCCAACTATTTTTGGTGACAATATGAGTTCTATTCATTTGGCTGCTAATCCTATTTTTCATGCAAGGACTAAACATATTGAAGTTCATTATCACTATGTACGAGAGAAGGTTCTAAGCAAAGAGATTCAAATATCATATGTGTCCACTCATCAACAATGTGCAGATATTCTAACCAAAGCATTGGATGGTACAAAGCTTTGCAAATTCAAGGCTATGATTGGTTTGCAGGTAATCTTGGAAGATTGAAGACCTCAAGCATACTTGGCTTGAGGGGGAGCTGTTGGAGCAAGTCTATGACAAGCCTAAGTATTGGCTTGAGTTCCACAAAGTCATAGAAAAAGCCTTAAAATGAAGACTATGTAAAGTTCACTTGTGAACTACCTCTTGTAACTTTTGAAGAGTTTACTTAATGTAAAAGTAAGAGAATCTTAAGTGGTTGAGTCCACTTGATCAAGAATGGAAAGAGGAGCCACGAATTCGTGATTTGTGGTAGGTAGAGAATCAAATCAATCATTGATTGATTGGAGAGTGATTGAGGGAAGTTAGCCTCCCAAACTCAACTATAAATAGATGGCAGTTTTAGTCGTGGTTAGAGAGACCTATGTGAAGACCTCCAAGAGCTGAGCTTTATGCCATATCAAGGTGTGATTACAAGGCACACATATGTATCAGTAAGTCATTGTATTGTACAAGCAATATACTTTCATTTTCATGATTATTTGAGTTCATCTTTCCATGTTCTTGTGATGTGTACTACTCACTGCCATTACTTCAGTTTTTCTCAATCAGCTTGCAGAGATTGTTTCTTTGCACTTGGTTCATCATTTTCAGTGATTTAACTTGGTAAAGTTAGCTCTATAAGGCTACTATATGCTCACAAATTTTCATGTCATTTGGATGTTGGAATCTTCAGTTATGTTCATTTGAAGTCAACAGGGTATGTTCATCTTCACTTCTCTGTCAGGTACCCGACTTTTTCAGTCATCGTGTCAGAGTCATTTCTCAGTGTTTACTCATCCAAATTCAGTGATTTCAAGCTTGTTGAATTGAGCTTACTGTCTAGTATAAGCATACAAATTTTCATGATCATTGGATTCTTACATCTTGAGTTATGTTAATTTTTCTACTCACTGGTCTATTTCTGTAGCAGCCCGTGAAAATCGGGATGATGTCATCACTTCTTAAAAGTCATTCTCAGTGTGTGCTTTGTTATTTTTGATGAGATTACTCTCTAAAGTTAGCTCTTTAAGCTACCTAGCCTTTCCCAAGAGGAATTAATCTAATTGCTGCTGTGCTCAGAGAATTATGTAAAACACTGGACAGGTGTATTAACCAAGAATAGCAAGTTTTCACCTCTGAGCTAACTCCAACTTATCTGTTTTGATCTATCTTTTTGAGAGTGATCTTCCAAGGTACATAGGGTGTCTAATACATCCATTGGCAAGCTAAAAGGGCCCACCATCTACTCCTGGAGTTCATTTGGCTAGTGTAGAGCAAAGATTTTGCAACACCTCTTCATCTTCAACACATACCTATCCATCTCTTCACACGCAAGCCATCTGTTGTTCATCTGCGTGTTTTTGGTTGTTTGGCATATGCATTAGTGCCTGACCAACATCGTAGAAAATTGGATGATAAGGCAGTAAAATGTATTTTTGTTGGGTACAATTCTGAAAGTAAAGTCTATCGTTTGTATCATCCACAGACTAAACACATTCTGGTTAGCCGTGATGTTGCCTTTGTGGAAGATGCTATTCAGCCATTGCTTTCATGTACTAAGGAGACATATGTTAGCTCCAAAGACATGTATGATACATTGATGCCTCTTTTTATAGGTGGACACTCTAGTGCTGGTCCTAATAGGCAACTTCTCAGCCTTTGGAGGATTCATATGATGATGCACATCATTCTATTTCTGATGCAGATTTACATGATGCACTTGTTGATGAGAGAGCTGATATTGAGCAGGCAAAAACTATGCCAGAATGGCTGGTGCAGACTTTGCGTGACAGCAAATTAGATACACCTTTGTCATATCGTACTTGTTCAGGCTCTCATAGTGCCTCCTTTGCATCAGATTTCTATGCTATGGCTGCGTCTAGTCTCTGTGATGAGAATGAGCCTGTTTCTTTTGATGAAGCACAGAATTCAGAAAATTGGATGGCTGCCATGCAATCTGAATATGATGCTATAATGAAGAATGGTACATGGACTTTATGTGACTTGCCTCCTAGCAAGAAGGCCATTGGCACTAAGTGGGTATACAAGCTGAAGCGTAAACCTGATGGTACAGTTGACAGGTATAAGGCTAGGCTTGTTGCAAAGGGTTATGTGCAGGAAAGAGGCATTGATTTTGATGAGACCTTTGCACCTACATGCCGTATGACTACTGTTTGGAGCATTTGTGCACTTGCAGCCCATCATGGTTGGAATGTACATCAGTTGGACATTAAAAGAGCATTTCTGAATGGTGACTTGCATGAAGAAGTGTATGTTTTTGAGCCCCGTGGCTTTGTGCAGAAAGGGCATGAAAACCAGGTGTGCAGGTTAAATAAGGCATTATATGGTTTAAAGCAAGCACCACGTGCTTGGTATGAAAAGATACATGCCTATCTGGTTGCACATGGTTTTGTGAACAGTCCAACTGAAAGCACCTTATATGTTAAGCGTGCTAATGATGTGCTTCTGATCATTGTTCTCTATGTTGATGACATGCTGCTCACTGGTCCTATTGAGAAGCATATTGCTGATTTCAAGGCTGATTTGCATGCCTCATTTGAGATGTCTGATTTGGGGCATTTGCATCACTATTTGGGCATTCAGTTTATGCAAGTTGATGGTGGAATGGCTTTGTGTCAAACAAAATATAGTGACACATTATTGCAGCGTTTTGGCCTTGAAGACTGTAAGCCTATTGCCACTCCTATGGAGACAGGTTTACGCTTGAGTCTTAATGATGCTGGAGATGCATTTGATGTTGTTCTCTATCAGTAGGCTATTGGATGCTTGATTTACTTATGCATTACTCAGCCAGATATTCAGTTTGTTGTCTCACAGATGAGCAAGTTTATGCATTGCCCAGGAGTCACGCATTGGAAGGCGGTTAAGCGCATCTTTTGCTACTTGAGTGGTACTCGGCTACTTGGGTTGTTTTATCCCAAGGGGGGATCACTACCGCCAGATTTGCATGCTTTTTCTGACTCAGATTGGGCTGGTTGCTATAACACTTGTGTGTCCACCAATAGTTTTTGCTTCATGCTTGGTAGCTCATGTATATCTTGGTTGAGCAAGAAGTAGCCTACTATGGCCACTTCCAGTTGTGAGGCTAAGTATAGGGCAGCTTTCACAGTGACTGTTGAGTGTGTGTGGCTCAGACGCCTTATGGCTGATTTGGGTGTTGGCCAGTCTTCTACCACCACCATCTTCACTGACAGTTGGAGCGCATTGGCAGTTGCGAGGGACCCTGTGTTCCATGCTCGCACTAAGCACATTGAGGTGCATTATCACTATGTCAGGGAGAGGTTCTCTGTTGGGGAGATCAGCTTGGCATATGTGCCCACGTAGGAGAACATTGCAGACCTTTTCACGAAGGCTCTGCCTAGGGAGAAGTTTGAAGCTTTCCGCAAATCTTTGGGCTTACTTCTTTTTGTGGAGTGATTTCCACATAGCTTGGCACTTCCTTATACATGAGTGCCAACTCCTTGTTCACCGCATCACTCCCAAGGGGGATTTGTTGATATATTTAGGTAGTGATGTGTGTGAACACACTAGGACTACCGGGGCACTTTTTTCCCTCTTTAGGAGGTTTTTTTCCCCCAGCTTGTATATACGCCTATTGCCCTAATGCGCTACTTATCTTTGTACATTCTCTAGTAATACATTCAGTATTGTGTGTTTGTGCTCCAAGCTTCTTCTTCTTCCTTGTGCTGTTGACGTGCTTCTGCAGATGTCTAACTCCAACAGTAAACATATGCATTCATGTATACATATGCATTCATGTATACATATGCATGCTTGTATGCATATGCATGCATGTATGCATATGCATGCATGTATGCATATGCATGCTTGTATGCATATGCATGCATGTATGCATATGCATTCATGTATGCATATGCATTCATGTATGCATATGCATGCTTGTATGCATATGCATGCTTGTATGCATATGCATGCATGCATTCATGTATGCATATGATTGTATGCATATGCATGCTTGTATGCATATGCATTCATGTATGCATATGCATGCTTGTATGCATATGCATGCATGTATGCATATGCATGCATGTATGCATATGCATGCATGTATGCATATGCATTCACGTATGCATATGCATTCATGTATGCATATGCATTCTTATATGCATATGCATTCTTATATGCATATGCATTCATGTATGCATATGTATACATGCTTGTATACATATGCATTCATGCTTGTATAAATATGTATTCATGCTTGTATGCATATGCATTCATGCTTGTATACATATGCATTCATGCTTGTATGCATATGCATTCATGCTTGTATAGATATGCATTCATGCTTGTATAGATATGCATTCATGCTTGTATACATATACATTTATGCTTGTATACATATGCATTCATGCTTGTATGCATATGCATTCATGTATGCATATGCATGCTTGTATGCATATGCATGCTTGTATGCATATGCATGCATGTATGCATATGTATACATGCATTCATGTATGCATATGCATGCTTGTATGCATATGCATGATTGTATGCATATGCATGCTTGTATGCATATGCATTCATGTATGCATGTATGCATATGTATACATGCATTCATGTATGCATATGCTTGTATGCATATGCATGCTTGTATGCATATGCATGCTTGTATGCATATGCATGCTTGTATTATGCATTCCTGTATGCATATGCATGCTTGTATGTAGATGCATGCATGTATGCACATGCATTCATGTATGCACATGCATTCATGTATGCACATGCATTCATGTATGCACATGCATTCATGTATGCACATGCATTCATGTATGCATATGCATTCATGTATGCATATGCATTCATGTATGCATATGCATTCTTATATGCATATGCATTCATGCTTGTATACATATGCATTCATGCTTGTATACATATGCATTCATGCTTGTATACATATGCATTCATGCTTGTATGCATATGCATTCATGCTTGTATGCATATGCATTCATGCTTGTATGCATATGCATTCATGCTTGTATGCATATGCATATGCTTGTATGCATATGCATATGCTTGTATGCATATGCATATGCTTGTATGCATATGCATATGCTTGTATGCATATGCATGCTTGTATGCATATGCATTCATGTATGCACGTATGCATATGTATACATGCATTCATGTATGCATATGCTTGTATGCATATGGATTCATGTATGCATATGCATGCATGTATGCATATGCATGCATGTATGCATATGCATGCATGTATGCATATGCATGCTTGTATGTATGCATGTATGTATGCATGTATGTATGCATTTATGTATGCATGTATGTATGCATATGCATTCATGTATGCATATGCATTCATGTATGCATGCTTGTATGTATGCATATGCATACATGTATGCATTCATGTATGCATATACAAACATGCATATGCATTCATGTATGCATATACAAGCATGCATATGCATTCATATGTATGCATATGCATGCATGTATGCATATGCATGCATGTATGCATATGCATGCATGTATGCATATGCATGCATGTATGCATATGCATGCATGTATGCATATGCATGCATGTATGCATATGCATGCATGTATGCATATGCATGCTTGTATGTATGCATGTATGTATGCATATGCATTTATGTATGCATGCTTGTATGTATGCATGTATGTATGCATATGCATGCATGTATGCATATGCATGCATGTATGCATATGCATGCATGTATGCATATGCATGCATGTATGTATATGCATGCATGCATGTATGCATATGCATGCATGTATATGCATGCATGTATATGCATGCATGTATATGCATGCATGCATGTATGTATATGCATGCATGCATGTTTGTATATGCATGCATGCATGCATGCATGTATGTGGTTCCTTATCATATTACACTTCCAAATTGATGATTCTGTCTTATTCTGATCTTCACTCTCATATTCTTCACTTAATTCTTGATTTTGATGTACTTTGAACCATTCCAGAGGGGACACATCACAATACTGCCCATTTCTTAAATTTACTCTAGTTACCCTTCCTTTGCTTTGAAGATATAGACAATCTCTACCCCAACCTTGCACAATTTGTATTTGTCTCATAAATGGTCTTCCTAGGATGATTTCATATGAGGTAGATTGTGGAAATTCAACTATGGCAAAAGTGTGTTCTATCTCTATTCCACATATTTCCACAATCACCTGTTCCCAAATTCCTAGAGGTTTTTTATGTGTCCGTCTGCAAGTTGTAATCTCATTTTGGTAGGTATTAGCTCATTCTTTCCCCACTTCTCCCAAGTTTGTTTAGTCATGATTTGCCACTCCGGATCCACTGTCTAATATGGCCTTGACATGATTATCACCAAATTGTATTCTCAAAGTTGAGTTCCCTTCTTCTCCTTCACAGTATCCTCCTATTTTATCAATAGGTATGTACAATAATTCTTCCATTTCTTGTTGTTGTGGATCTAGGCTCTTCGACTTTGTTTCCCAATTTTTCATATTATGCTGTAAATGAGGATTTTGTTTTACTAACTCTTCCATTGTGGTTTGATATAGAATTGTACAGTGTTTGTCTAGATTGATTTGGAAGGTTATTTGTGAATTTTCTTCCTGAGCAAGATGCTTCCTTGTTTGTGTTGCATCTGACTCTTCAATTGTTTTTTGATGATTGTCAATTTCCTCAATCTTGAGTTGTGCTTCCTGTATGATTTGTTTACATCTCTACATTCTCTCATCCTCTATATCTGGTATAGGATATGCCATCACATGATCTATAGGGTTTGGTCCATCTTGAATTCTTCCTTTGTATGCTTTTATCAGTGTCTCCAAGATTTGTGAATTTCTTACCTCATTTTGTGTCTGTGTAATTTGTTGTTGGCTATTATTTGAGTTCTCTATAGTTTCCTCTTCTAGGTTTTTACCTATCCTCATCTTTTTTTCCCATCTCCCTTTTTGTCTGTTTTTCTTTTCTTTTGCAAATGAATTTTTCCTGTTGTCCTGTGTGTGTGTCTCAGTTTTTATGCCTTGTTGTTTAGCTTGAGCTCTTGTTATGGCATTTACAATTACTTGATCATGATCACTCAATTCTTCTTGCTTCATTATGTTAACTGTTTGTAATGGTATGTTACTAAATGTGTTTTGTTGTTTTTGAGGGTTTCTTGGGAAATCTCTTATTAAATGCTCCTTGCCACAATCTTTACAATAGGCTGGTGTAGCTCAAGCTTAAGCACCACCTCCTTTACTTGTCAATCCGCGGAGACGTGAGGACCGGTATGAAGACCACGAGCAAGTGAAGGCACAAGTGCGTGAGTGAAAGCACACAAACATGCACACACATACACACACACGCGCACAAAGTAAGATCAAAGAGAGGAACAATGGAAAGCTTAGATTGCAAAAGAGTTCTCTTACAAAAGTTCTATTCTCTAACAAGCTAACCCCAAAAATGAGCTCTCTAGCTCTTTTTATAGTTTTTTGACTAGTTTTGGCCCTGTCCAGACCTAGTGTCCGGCCTAGTTAAAAATTAGGTTCCAGGGCTTATTTGAGGGCTCAAACGAAGTCTAAAAATTATGAAAATTGGTACGATGGTACTTCTAATACTCCTCAAGCTCGAGGACTCCTCGGCTTGAACAAAATGGAGTTACTAAAAATAGATAATGGTATTTACAATGGTTTTTAGTGATGAAAATCACTATTTTTGTAGGGGATTCTTCTGAAAATTTGACATACACTTCTTGGAGCTCCCTACTTGCTCCCTTTCCTTGTGTGTCCGCCTTTTGATGTGCTTCCATGCTTTGTCCTTGACTTTGGGCTTCAACACTCCCCCCCCTCTCGAGTCTGTCGTCCCTGACAGACCCTTGTTGGAAGGGCTGTTCCATGTAGTGCTTTGAGAGGTGGTGTCCATCCGTTGTATGAGCTGGTTCCTTGGATTCCAGCAAGAATGTGTCGTTGTGAGCGTTCAAAACTGCAAGTTGCTCAAAAGAGGTTGTCAAGAGTGATTTGGAGCAACTACTGGCTTCAATTTGCTTCCGAGATTTGGATGTTGTTCCCAAGATGTCCGCTAGCTCTTCCAAAGATGATGTTGAGAGCAGTCATGCCAACTACTCATAACCCATAATGAATGATGGGTAAGTGTGTTCGTGCCTGGGTTGAAAAAAGTATGTGCCTTGTGCACGGCCTTGTAATGTAGCCCTACGCATGCTTACTTGGAAAATGCATTGGAAGAAGTATGGTGCAAGAATTGCGGGTCTTGAGCTAAGTGCTCAAGGGTATGCTGACGAAGAGGTTTCCTAAACTATCATGGTTATGGTGTTTCTAGAGTAAAGATACTTACCATGGAGAAGGTTGATGGATGTTTGTCTCTTCGTGTTGTACACTCGGCCTTTGGGATGGAACCTTGTTGATGAATGTCCATGTTGATTGTCCACTGATGAGATCTTTTGAGTGGTGGATCCCCTCTCCTCTTTTCAAAGCAACCTTTGTCAGTAACAATGTGCATTTCTGAGCTTGGGCTCATGCACGTTCACTTCCCTATATTGACACTCAGAGGAATATTGGACACGTGCCGGTTTCTAAGAGATTACCATGCTGATTGACATAGACCATTCACCAGTGCTACTGTTCCATACTGGTTCAGGAAATACTGAGAATTGAATTGCTTTATATTCCTTGGCAAGCAACATCGGGAAACTACACCAAGCTGAGTTTCACATATTCTCTTTAGCTCACCATATGCAGGAGTCTTCTCCTCTAGAACTACCCTTTGCAGATATCTCCTTGGATGTTCTGGTACATGAAGTAGTCAAGCATTACTCATTCATGTTTCATAAGCCAAACCTGGGAACAAGCTCTCTCCCGCTTTCTTTCTCCCTCTTTTTTTTTTTTTTTTTTTTTGGAACAGGATATCACAAAACAAGAACACAAAAGTTAGCACAATAGAAATATTTGACATATGTCACTGTGCTCTTGTGCGTGGGATTCTCAAGTGTGTCTATGCACGGCCATGTAATGTGGCCCTATATTAATGCATACTTTGGAAATGCATGACCTGAATGGTGCAAAAGACAGGGTTGTGCAAGGAGCACATGGTTGTTGCTCGTTCGAGGCTTTCGGTGTTATTTGTGGAGGTTGATGCCGACCTTGGTGGAGGTATCCATTGAGTCTCAAACTGATGTAATCCTCCTTATTGGAGTCCATTTTAGAACATCATTTGGCACTGTAGAGGTCACTTCAGGCGTCTTTCTCGTTGGATGCTTTCTGAACTGTGGTATCCAGTGTGGTTGACGCTTTGGTTCGGTGGAGGCTACTTGCACTTTTGGCTTCCAAACCCATATCCTTTTTGCATGTCTTCCTACTAATGTTGAAGAGCTGATTTGATCTTCCTTTGGTCTCTGTACGTGGTTCTTACCCTTTTCTCTTTTTGGCTTCTTTGTTGAAACCTTTTGCATGTGGGAGAACAAAGGTTGTTGTGGATGTAGGAGCTTCTTAGGTACCCACATCTGTAATTGCCCTTGTTGAGCTGCAGCTAACTTCTTAGGCACCCAAACTTGTTGGATACCTTGTGATTGAGCTTGTCTGAGCTGCTTCCTTCGTCTTCTGGCCTGGTTGGTTTGCATGGATGGAATTTGTGGGGGCAAGGTTGGTGGTTGCTCTCCTCTGCGTACCCATATCTGCTTCATGCTCGGACTTGCTTTTTTATCAAATGGTGTCTTTCTATTTGATGTAGCAGTTGTCGTGAACGGTTGCGTTTGCTTGTGTGGTGGACGCGCTACTGTGGCTACTTGATTCTTTGGAGAAGAAGAGAGATCCACCCACCTTCGAACCTGGTCTTCCACGATTGACTCCTTCTGTATCATAGAGCTTCTGACACATACAACATCTTCTTTCATATGATTAGTCTTGGAAGAACTAAGAGAGTGTGTGGTGCCATGATTTAGGAGCATGCAGTTCTCTAATTCTAATGTAATGCATTGTTCATGTACCCAAACTTGAAGAATCTGACTTCTTAGGTTTAAGTTAACTGCATGGTCATAGATCCAATCTTGACCCAAGACAAGTGGTTCTGTAAGGTTCTCATCTTGACATACTAGCGCTTTGACTTTCATTGGAACATCTTGAAGGTAGATGGGAAGTTCCACCTCACCCAAACAAGGGGTTTCCACACCTCCCAATCCTATGAGATAAGCTTCTATGGGATTGATGTTCAACTGCAAGTCTTGGCAGTAGGAAAGTCTAACTGCACTACTTGCTGCACCTGAGTCAATCAATGCTTTCACCGTCCTTGCACCCTTCCCTTGTCCTATCTCTATGGTCACAAAGGGTTGTCGGTCAATGACCTGAGAAGTTGCTATACCTGACTTCTGACACATATCCATGTGATATTTTGTGGCTTTTGAGTTGACATCTAGGCCTAATCGCCTTAACTTATTTCGCCTAATACGCTCTCTGGCCTCTACCTGTGCTTCTTCTCTCACTCTTAACTCTTCATCTTTTCGCTTCTTAGCAGTGTTGAGTCTCATTAGCATATCCTCAGTAAGAGGTTCTTGATATAGCTTGACTCTACAGCCACTAATATAGTTTGGCAAGATATCTCCTTCTAGCGTGGCCAACTGAACTACACCACTAGTGGAAATTCTATTAATGATCATGGGTCCGTATCCTCTTTTTTCCAACTTACGGGCATGTTGTTTTAGTGTGTGTATCAACACTAGATCTCCCTCTTTTAATCCCTTATCCTTGATGTGTGCATCAAAGTAAGCCTTTTGCCTCTTCTTTGCAGCGTAGATGCCTGCTGCCGCTCGTAGCCTCGTCTCACCCAAGCGTTCGAGATCAAAGATCCTAGAGGACAATTCATGCCCATTCCACTCATACTCTTGTGCTACTTTTAAGGCAGGGATTAAGAAATCTAATGGTAGCACAGCGTTCTGTCCGAAGACCATCTGAAATGGGGTGGCGTTGAGTACCGTTTTGTAGGCAACTCGATAAGCCCAAACAGCATGATGAAGTTGTTTGTCCCAATCAGAGCGTTTATTATTTACCAGTTTTGTCAATACGTTACAAAGAATCTTATTGGTACTCTCGGCTTGTCCGTTGGCTTGTGGGTGATAGGGGGTAGATTTCTTATGTATCACCAAGAATTCTTGGAGAAGATTTTCAATGACTTCATTCAAGAAGTGTGTGCCTCTATCGCTCACCAACTCTATTGGTAGTCCGTATCTCGTGAACACATTCTCGAATAAGAACTTAGCCGTAGTCTGAGCATCATTCTTTGTCGTGGCTTTGACTTCTACCCACTTTGTAAGGTAATCTGTGGCTACAATGATGTACTCTGCATGGGAGTTTCTAGCTGGGGGGTTAATAGGACCTATGAAGTCTATGCCCCACTTCGAAAATGCACGTCCTCCCATCATTGGCCTCAAGGGCATCTCGTCTTTTCTCACTGGATATTGTGCACGTTGGCATGTGTCACATTTCTTCACATAGGTATGTGCGTCCATATGAAGAGTGGGCCACCAAAGTCCTGAGAATAGAATGGTCTTGATCACTCGGTCAGGACCAAAATGTCCACCTGCAACACCGCTGTGTGCAGTCTCTAAGACCTTTAAATAGTCTGATTCATGAACGCATAGTCTTAAGTAACCATCTTTGCCTCTTCGGTATAGGTTGTCCCCTACTAAGGCGTAGCCTTGAGCCTCTTGCTCCATGCTTCGTCTTCTTGCTAGACTAGCCCCTTTGGGTAATCTTCCCGATCTCATAAACTCTACCAATGGAGCACTCCAATCTGGAATTAATGACACTTGATAAAGGGTCGCATGCTCCACTGGGGGTCTCTCTCTGCACCTTGGACAATTCTCAATCCACTCATGTATTTCTTTGTCCATGCTAGGCCAATACACTCCTAAACGCTTTAGATTCTGCAATGTTCGTTGTTTAGAATAGTGATTTCCTAGCATTCCTTCATGGGCCTGTTGCAACCAACTACTATGTTCATCATCCTCCACACAACAAGCTAATACACCCTCAGTATCTTGTTTGTACATGCTTCCTGCTAATATGTGATATTTTTGTGATTTTACAATTTCTTCTTGTGATGTTTTCACATTCTTATTTGCAGGGCCAAAGGTTAGGACTGGTACCAACTTATTTGCCCATTTAGGAACAACTTCTAAATTGAACAGATAAGCATCGGGTAATTCGTCAGACACTCCTTGCGGTGACTCTCCTGAAGTGATGCGAGAAAGGTGATCTGCCCGAAGGTGGGTTCTACCTTTCCTGACAACAACTTCAAAGTCATATTCCATTAGTAAGAGGAACCATCTTACTAAGCGTCCAGTATTGCAAGGTTTATTGACCAAATATAACAAAGCTTGATGATCAATGAAAAACTTGAACTTGTTGGCCAATAAATAGTCTCTAAACTTCTTCACAGCATATACCATGCCTAAGCCCTCTCGCTCAGTTGTGGTATAGTTCCGTTCAGCTGCAGTGAGCTGTCTACTAGCATATGCTATGGGCAAATCTAAGTTTCCTTCACTTGTGGGTTGTGCTAGCACACATCCTATGGCATGATTGGATGCATCCACATGGACATGGAAGGGCTTATTCCAATCAGGAGTGGTGAGTATTGGTGCCGTGCACAAACGTTTCTTCAGTTCGTTGAAAGAATTCTCGCATTCGTCGTTCCACTCAAAATTAGACAACAAGGCATAAAGGGGTCTAGCTATGATCGCGTACATGTGGATAAACCTACGGTAGTATCCACAATGGCCCATAAAGGCTTGTACCTCTTTAATATTCCTTGGCCTTGGTAGCTCCGCTATGGCTCGTACCTTATCTTCATCTGTTGAGATTCCATTCTTAGAAACAATATGACCTAAGATTTTACCTTGACGCACCATAAACACACACTTTTCTGGGTTCAAACACACCCGATATTCTCTACACTTGTTGAAGATTTGTCTGAGCTCAGGGATGTGAAACCTTCTTTCTTGGGAATGAGCACATAAATCATCCACATACACTTCCAAGCTCTTTCGCAAGAACTCTTTGAAGACATGACACATGAGCCTTTGGAATGTTGCAGGTGCATTGGTGAGCCCAAATGGCATCACACGAAATGCAAAGATTCCCCACTCTGTAGCAAAAGCTGTTTTGTGTTGATCTTCTTGGGCAATGGCTACTTGATTGTAACCTGAAAATCCATCAAGGAAGCTATAAACTTCCTTGCCTGCAACACGCTCCAAAAGGTGTTCTGTGATTGGAAGTGGATAACTATCTCTAATCGTAGCGGCATTAACTTTTTTAAGGTTAATACACACTCGCAACTTCCCGTTCTTCTTGGGTACTACAACAATGGGGGACACCCATTCGGTATGCTCAATCTCATAGATGAATCCAGCTTCAATCAACCTATCAATTTCTTCTTTTATTTTGGCAGCATAGGTATCATTATATGTGTAGGGCTTCTGTTTGGTGGGCTTAGCATCAGCAGTCATGGGGATAGTATGAGAGCAAATTCTTGGATCTACCCCTTTCAAGTCTCTATAGTGCCACGCAAACACATCCCTATATTCCCTTAATAGAGCGACAAGCTCCATTTCTTCTCTTGCACTTAGGTCATCTCCTATATATGTGCATCTCTCTTCATTCTCTTCGATGGTCACTACAATCTTCTTGGTCTTTTCTTTATTATCATATGATTCTCCTATGATGGCCTCTCTCTTAGGCATTCGTACCAAAATTTTGCGGTCGTCAACTTCATATTTCTTGAAGTTTTCTGGTACTTCAAACAATGATTCCTCCTCTTCTTGTTTCATTGCTTTTCTTTTCTTTTTCTTTTGACTACTCTCACTTCCATCCTTTGAGCTTACTGTTTTAATACTTGTGAGAGGTTCTTCTTCTTTCTGGGTGAACACTCCTATATCTTCTAGATAGTGCTGCTCTGAGTTAAAGCAACTATCCATCACAATAGACTCCAGATCATCGTCATTCTCTTCTTCTTCTATGATATCACTAGGGTCACATTCTTCTAGCAAGGGTTGACACATGAACACTGAGATATCATAACCCTCCTCATCATAATGAGGTGTCCACTGTTCCTCATTGACAGCAATGTCCATGGTGGCTAAGATTTCTGGCCAGCCATGAGGCTCAAACTCCTCATCTGGGAAGATCATCGGTGTGTAGGCTGGGTCTCTAACTGGTCTATCTCCTAGCGAAGTTCCTTCTTCTCTTGCCTTTAAACGTTTTTCCTCTTCCTTTGCGACCTTGCACATCCACAAATGAGTATCTTCATGCAACCATGATGGATCAGGTGAACTTTCAGATTGCATAGAGATGGAATCTTCTTTCGCTTTGTGGATAGAATTCCACTGTAGGGGTGGTACATCTCTGAAGGTGTAATCCTTCAAATTGACCTTGGTGGTGACCCCTAAGTGCTGTAAGTACAAGGAGTTAGTTCCCCAATCCTGTACTATTTGCAATTGTCGTAGGAAGGGTCTTCCTAGGATCATCTCATAGACATTATTTTTCTCAAAGTCACATATAGCAAAGGTGTGCTCAAACTCTACACCACAAGTGGTTAGAGTGATCCCTTCTAGCAATCCTAGAGGTCTTTCAAAATGACCATCAGCCATTTGAAGCTTCATTCTAGTTGGTCTTAATGTGGGCTTGCCCCATTGCTTCCACAAGGAGGTGGTCGCAATAGCAACACCAGCACCTGAATCTATGATTGCTTTGGTTGTGTACCCTTGGTAGGTGATTGGAAGATAAGTATTACCTTCTTCACCCTCACACATGTCCCCTATTTTGTCTAGAGGTATCTCTGGTACCCTTTGCTTGGAGCCTGCTTTTGGCATGTTGGAATCAAGTTCTGGAACCTGATCCTTCACATGATTCCAAAGCTCAGGTTTTGCTTTGAGCAGCTCTTCTACAGTGAGATGACACTGAACTTCAGTGTTCTTCACGACATCCGTGTTCCTTGGAACCACTGAGTCTTCATTTCTTACTAGTATTGTGGGAGCTCTAATCTGGAGAGATTCAGATTCCCATGGGCCTGGAAATTGAGGCAGTTCTTCTAAGGTATTAGATTCAAAATCTAACCTTTCGTCTTCTTGTTGTTCTGCTTCATCCCCGTAAATAGATGGAATGTCTTGGGGAAATTGATCATGAAGATCATCAATCTCAGGAATAGGAGGGGAATTACCCTTCTCCTTGCCCCATTTCTCTTCTTGTATTTCCCGCAAGAATTCTTGAGAGTACTGTTGAATTGAAGGAGGTATTCCTGGATCTGTGGAATTAGGAACATAAGCTCTCATTGGTGGTGAGCTTCCTCTTTCAATAACTGGTTGAGCCTGTGGAGGTAAAGAAACTTGTGGTTTGTTTACCAGCTGCTCTAATCGTTCTAGTAAGCCCTGGAAGTGCAATTCCCCTTTGACAGAGTTTGTCTGATTGAACTTTTGACTAGTCTCAAGTATAGCTTGAGCTTGTTCTACCATTTTCATGCACATTTTCATCCGTTCAATATCTAAGTCCGCTCTAGGGTAACTCTTGTCTAGGTTTGCAGCTGTAGGCCCTTCTTGAAGTCGAGCCTGGTAGGCCTTGAACATCATGTCCAAGCCTTCTGGGGTTGGATCTGCAAGAACAGACCCTGGTTGTGGTCTATTTACAATGGGTGGTGGGGTGGGATGAGGTGGAGTGGATGGAGTTTCGGCATGCGAGGGGCTTTGAGATGCAATGTCTTCTATTTTTGTTTTTGCTTCTTTTAAGCTTTCTTCTAGTTCCGATAACTTTTTATTCCACTTGCGATTGGCCTTCTCTCTGGTATCCTTCCATGTTCGTGTTTTCCTCTTACTAGGCTCTCCCGATTCACTCGACTCTGATTGTTCTACTGGTTTATCCTGTTTTAAGGCTTGTGCTCTAGTGACAGCTTGTATAGGAGCCACATTGCTACTACTTGAACTTGAATCTGCCACTAAGCCTACCACATTAATGGGTGTAATCTTGGGTGCACTGGAGGGGTTTCTTGGACAATCTCTAGGGAGATGGTCTTTGCCGCAATCAGGGCAAAAAGCCTGTATTGTGATAGCCTGTCCTTGACTCGGAGATGGTGGGTGGGGACAGTCACGAATGAAATGATCACCTTGACATCTAAAACAAGATCCTCTAGGGGCTTGTGGTCTCATTTGTCTCAATTGGGGCCTAGGGTTAGGATTTGTGTACATGACATTGGAGTATTCTGGCTCCCAATTTTGCTCCATAGGTGGTGCCTCATATTGATACGAGTAAATCTCACTATGTTCAGGTGACCCTGTGTAATACGCATGTGGACTACCTTCATGGGAGTAGTCTGAACTATGAGCATGAGAGTCATTATCTGGTATCAATGGGGTTAGTGGCACCAATGCTCTATTTGGATTTTCCTCTCCCACCGCATATTTGACTGGAATCACGTTGGCTGGAGTTGGTGGTTGGTTTCCCAAGACAGGTTGTGGCCTATATGGTACCTGATATTGCTGTTGTGGTCTATAATATGGCTGTTGGTATTGGTTCTGATACCTACCTTGTGGGTAAGGTTGCTGATAATTCTGTCTAACAGCCTGCCTATTGTAGGGACAATCTTGAGCCGTGTGGTTTGTGTATTTTCTCTCAATAGTGCAATATGGAGCATTCCTTTCTCTAATGTTTTGGTTATGCATTGGGCATACATTAGTCATGTGGTCGCCCCCACAAGTATAACACCGATTCACTGGAGTGACTCTCTGTGTTTGTTTATTTTGGACTCCCAGCTTCTTGGCAACTTGCTCAGCTATCTCTTCTATTTCTGTGGAGATCTTTGAAGTATGACTAGTAGAACTATCCGAATCTTTGTAGAGTTTGGACAATCCTAACTCCTCACCCAAGTTATCTTCTATGTCAATGCATGTCCGCACGCACTCTTCTATGGATCTAGGCTCTTTCAAATATACGTATGATCTTAACTTTGTGCTCAGTAAGCCATCTAAGAACAAAGCCACTTGTTTGGCTGGTGTGGGTAACTCGGGAGCAGGGCATCGTTCTAAGTACTGTCTGAACCTTCTACCTGCTAGTCGCACTGTTTCTTGGGGTGTCTGCTTGAAACTGTGGATCAAGGATGATGTGTTATGCCTGATACCACTCTTGGAAAATTCTACAATGAATTCGTCTAGCAGTTGACCTATATCGCGATAGTTGCGACTACTCAATGGTTGAAACCAAGCCAAGGCGGTGCCCTTAAGAGTCAAACCAAATGCCTCGTATTGAGTGAATAAATCCTCAACCTGTTCAGCTCTTAACACTTGTTTGAACTCGGCCACATGATCATAAGGATCTCCTGACCCGTCAAAATAATTCTTCATTGCCTTGATCACTTGAGTGGGTCTAAGGGTTCTTGGGTGCTCTCGGGGTCTAGGCAATGGAAAATCATGTTCATCTCTTTTTTGCCTATGTGCTTGATATCTCTCTCTTTCAGGTCTTTCATTTTCAAATCCTGATCTATTCCTGCCCACGGTGTGTGCAAAACTTATCTCAGGTCTCTCTCTAGTTCTTTCTCTCTGGGCTTCATGAGCGTGGGAAGATCCTACTCCTTGGAGGCCATGGGAAACATTGGATCTTGGTGGGGGGAAGATCAATTCATTCTTCCAAGTGTATGCATGTCTATCATATTCTGTTACCAAGAAAATTTTCTCTGATGTGTTATCTAGGTAAACAACTTTGCCTGGTATCTCAGGATCTTTGAATTCATAGATGATAACTATGCCCAATTGGCTAGGTTGATCTGGCTTGAATCTCCAAAAGGCTTCTTCTGTTTCTCTATTCAAAAATAGTTCTATGCTTTTGTTGTCTTGAGGGATCCAGTCCGGAGTGATTACTCGGGTCAAAACTGACTTACCTCTAGGCGTCTGGGGTCCTTGTCCTACATTTCCTTGTTCTAGGTCTCCTATTTCATTCTCAGGAATGACATTTCCAAACTCATCCGTCCTATCTGGTAGGTTGGTGACCACATACATGGTTCCTTCCTTATCAATGTATGAACCCTCTTCGAACTTGACCACCGGGTGTTCAAGTCCAAAGGATTGAACTGGATTTTTGAGTTGGACGACTGATCGCCTCAGACCATCCTCATAGATGCGAGCACCTAATTGGTTGGTCCGAATATATTCCAACTGTGTCTTATAGGGACCTTCTGGTGTTTGTAAGTGGGCAGTCCCCGAGCCACCTGCAGGTTTTCCCATACTAAAAGACATTTCTGAATCACTTGTGTCTGAACTTAGTAAAAGATGACCACTTAGTTGTTGTGCCCAAGACTTGGATGTATGGTTGACACTAGCCTCAGAAGATCTAATGCTTTGTTTATCCTTGCCTAAGTGTCTACCAGATCTCAGGTTCATAAGCTTTAGTCAAGAGTCCAAATTTTCCCCTTGGTATGGTTCAAAATTCTTTGGAGTCCCCTTGGTTCCCTAGTCCCACTTGAGGGTCAACTTCAAATTATCCTATCTCAAAATCAACGCGTTATTCTTGAAAAAAACAGTTGAGGTCGTGTAGGATTTGAAACGAGCTTTCCAACGAGCTATAGAGCTCAAAAAATGGACTTTGGATGAAAAAGTTATGCCAATTCACGTTCCTGGGGGTCAAAACAGGCAAACAGGACCTTTGGAGAAAATCGCGATTTTGTGAACTTTCAGAGAATCGCGATTTTGTGAACTTTCAGAGAATCGCGATTTTGTGAACTTTCAGAGAATCGCGATTTTGTGAACTTTCAGAGAATCGCGATTTTGTGAACTTTCAGAGAATCGCGATCTTGAGCACAAAATCGTGTTTCTGAAAATCGCGATGTTGAGCACAAAATCGTGTTTCTGAAAATCGCGATGTTGAGCACAAAATCGGGTTTTTGAAAATCGCGATGTTGAGCACAAAATCGGGTTTTTGAAAATCGCGATTTTGACTCAGAGAATCGTGATTTACAAAATCGTGTTTTTTTCACAAAATCGTGTTTTCTCAGAATCGTGTTTTTGGCATGAAAATCGCGATGTTGAGCACAAAATCGTGTTTTAGAGAATCGTGTTTTTTGACATGAAAATCGCGATTTTGAGCACAGAATCGTGTTTTAGAGAATCGTGTTTTTTGACATGAAAATCGCGATGTTGAGCACAGAATCGTGTTTTAGAGAATCGTGTTTTTTGACATGAAAATCGCGATTTTGAGCATAGAATCGTATTTTTTGAAAATCGCGATTTTGACTCAGAGAATCGTGATTCACAAAATCGTGTTTTTTTCACAAAATCGTGTTTTCTCAGAATCGTGTTTTTGGCATGAAAATCGCGATGTTGAGCACAAAATCGTGTTTTTGAAAATCGCGATTTTGAGCAAAAATTCGTGTTTTCACAGAATCGCCTTTTTTTTTTTTTTTTTCACAAAATCGTGTTTTTGCAGAATCGTATTTTTGGCATGAAAATCGCGATTTTGAGCACAGAATCGTGTTTTTTTAAAAAATCGCGATTTTGAGCAGAGAATCGTGTTTTTATAGAATCGCTTTTTTCCCAAAATCGTGTTTTTACTGAAAATCGTGATTTTTTGAGAATCGCGATTTTGAGTAGGGAATCGTGTTTTCTCAAAATCGTGTTTTTTTGCTGAAAATCGTGATTTGTGAAAATCGCGATTTTGAGCACAATCACAGAATCGCAATTCTGAGAATGACCACAGAATCGTGATTTTTCACTCAACTTTTAGGCGGGACAAGTGAAAATCGTGATTTTTCAAAAAATTTTGAATTTTCACAGAATCGCGATTTTCATCACAGAATCGCGTTTTTTGGCGGGAAATTCAAATTTCTGAGCGCCGGCTATGGCGAGCTCCGTATGAGCAGAAAATCATGAAAAAAACACAGCGCTTGCTCTCCCTTGCTTCTCCTAACTCCTTCCCACACAATAATGCATGAAAAATGGTATGAAGATGGTGAAAATGCACTAAAAAACAAGAATTTTCTATAAAGAAGAAGATGGAAGAAGGTGGAGATGATGATGATGATGAAGAAGAAGAGGAAAAAACAGAAAAGGAACTGAAATGACAGTTTTTTTACCTTCCAACGTCGCAAATCTACGATCTTACCATCACAACGCTCGTCCTCGAAGCTCTCTCCCCGGCAACGGCGCCAAAATTTGGTGTAGCTCAAGCTTAAGCACCACCTCCTTTACTTGTCAATCCGCGGAGACGTGAGGACCGGTATGAAGACCACGAGCAAGTGAAGGCACAAGTGCGTGAGTGAAAGCACACAAACATGCACACACATACACACACACGCGCACAAAGTAAGATCAAAGAGAGGAACAATGGAAAGCTTAGATTGCAAAAGAGTTCTCTTACAAAAGTTCTATTCTCTAACAAGCTAACCCCAAAAATGAGCTCTCTACCTCTTTTTATAGTTTTTTGACTAGTTTTGGCCCTGTCCAGACCTAGTGTCCGGCCTAGTTAAAAATTAGGTTCCAGGGCTTATTTGAGGGCTCAAACGAAGTCTAAAAATTATGAAAATTGGTACGATGGTACTTCTAATACTCCTCAAGCTCGAGGACTCCTCGGCTTGAACAAAATGGAGTTACTAAAAATAGATAATGGTATTTACAATGGTTTTTAGTGATGAAAATCACTATTTTTGTAGGGGATTCTTCTGAAAATTTGACATACACTTCTTGGAGCTCCCTACTTGCTCCCTTTCCTTGTGTGTCCGCCTTTTGATGTGCTTCCATGCTTTGTCCTTGACTTTGAGCTTCAACATAGGCTCCTTCTATTCTTAATGTTGGAGGTTGTGGACAGTCTCTAATGAAATGTTCCCCCCCACATCTATAACAGGTTATCTTCTGACCTCCTTTGAATTGGGGTTTCTGATTGTACATGTAATTATTAGTTATGTACATGAATGTGGCTATATCCATTTCAATTCTTAAGTCCAAGGCTTGCAATTCTGGTTCTCTATGCTCATATCCTTCCCAATCCTCCTGACATCCATCCCACAATTGGTAATCCTCGCTGTAAGATGATCTAGGTCTTGTGCCTTCTTCTTCTATTGGTGTGTATTTTACTGGTACTACATTTGTCGGTAATGGTGGTTGTTGCCCCAGTACAGTTCTTGGTTGTTCAAAAAATCGAGATTCCCACTGTACATTATGTTGGTTCATAAATTCCCTTTCTTTGATGGGTTGTTTGTTGTAGAAGCGCTCCTCTCTAGTATGGTTTGTCCATTTTCTTTCTAAGGTACAATATTTGAGTGTTTTCCTGTCTTGCAAATGTTGTGGTTTATGATAAGGACATTGTTGAACGAAATGATTCTCCCCACAATTATAGCACTTCTTATTGGTTGATATTCTGGTGTTCATCAAATTTGTTTTGGTGTTAACTTCTAGGGCTTTAGCAATGGGTTGTGCTAATTCCTCCATTGGTGGAATTCTATCTTCATTTTTTCTTGGTTGATCAAATGCTAATAAATCTTGTCCTCTGTTATCCTCTAAGTCTATTGCCTCTTTCACACAGGCCCCTAGATTAGAACATCTCCTATAGTACACCAAGGTTCTTAATTGTGCACTCCTCAACCCTTCTATGAACAAAGACACTTGTCTTGTCATTGAAGGTACCTCTTCTCTTGGACATCTATCAATGTATTGCTTGAATCTCCTGGCAGCCTCTCTAACATTTTCATATTTTTGTTGTTTGAAACTATGTACCAGGGTAGCTGTACTATGTTTAATTCCAGTTTTGGAGAATTCTCCTATAAAGGCTTCAAGGAAGGATTCAATATCTGGATACATTTCCTTTCTCAATGGGATGAACCAAGATAATGTAGGTCCAGTTAGGGTTAGAACAAATGCTTCAAATTGCACTTTATAATCCTCTACTTCTTCTGCCCTAATCAATTGTCTGAATTCTGCAGCATGAGCATGAGGATCAAAATACCCTTCATATTGATTCTTCATGCATTTTGATACTTGATAGGGCCTAAGCATTCTTCCATGGTTTTGCCACGACTGTCTCCTTCTGATGGGAAAATCAGTTATTCCATTTGCTTCTCTTTCAAAAGGATTTGGAGAAGTGTGTAATCTCCTCCCTTGTCGTTGTTCAATACAAGTATGATTTTCATTTTGTCTCGGCAATTCTGTTTGCCCTAGGTTTTGTCCCCAAGGTCTCTTGTTTGCACATTGCCATAAGTCATTAGAATTTTGAGGATCTTGTGAAAAAATGTACACACATCCCTGTCTATCCTCATATCTACCATCCCTAAATTGTGCCACTAGCATTATATTTAAGGGAATTTCTAAGTTTCTCATCCTAATGAGAAACTTATGCATACCATCTTGATACACATGCACTCCAAACCTATTTGTGAACATGTACTTGAGGATATTTCTAAAAACACTAGTTTCTGAGAGTTTTATGAAGAAGAAAGGAAATAACTAGGGTTTTAATTATCTTGAGTTCTACAACAGCATTTTCAATGATTTTTGTGCCTAAAGTGTTCCATTTTCATAGTAGAATACAAATATGAAGTCAATTTTCCAAAGCAGTACATGTATCACACAGACGACACAATCGTGATTTTGTAAAAACTGAGAATTTCTAATTCCAGCTTTGATCTTCTGCACTATCTTGCTCAATACAATAAGATTCATCTATCTTCATTCATCTCACTCAGAAATACACAAGAAAAGTTCATAAATTCCATGGATTACACAATGAGAAGACTCAACAAATCAAGAAATTGATCATGGAAGGAGAAACACAATTTTCTGCAAGAAAGCTCTTCACATTACTTGGATAGCATCAAAAGAATACAACCAACCTCTTCAAAATAGAAGAAATTATCTTTTATACTTTTTCAAGTGTCGCTTTTCACACTTGAAATTTGATCCTTTTTTTCTTCTAATATAAAAATATGCTATCAAAGAGCTTCCAAAAATTCTAAGAAAAATACATATGATCCTACTTTACATGAGGAAGACTCTTCCCAATTTTTACATCATTTGCATAAATATATCTACAAATTTTGACAAATTATAAATAATTTCCCTCCAAAAAATGCTTCCTCTAACATCTCTAAACCTCATCTGACCTCAATATTAGAGGGTGATCCATTGAGCCTATTTCACCTTGCCTTGGTGTTCACTGGCAAGTAAGCGAACCCCTTGGCCCAATACCATGGTGCTCCACATGGTCATTGAACTCATTATTAGGAATTATCATAAAAAAGATTCTACAACATTCATATTTGATGGATATTACAACATCTCCACCACTTCATCTTTTTAGTAGCTCTCATAGATAGTGGTACTAGATTTTAATGTATTTGTGTGTGCATGAAACACACGATTCTTCTTTATCTCCATGAAAATTTTGATTATCGCACTTTAACACTACACACGTCCAAGTGCCAAATGATTCTTTGTAGCTAGACCACCTCACATGTAGCAAAGCATGTATGGTAGTTGACCTCTAGACAAGACATCATCAGGCTACTTCTTACTGATCCAAGATAAGAATCAAGACCAAGAGAGAACAAATATCCACCAAATTTATATCTTTGTTCCAAACTAAATAATAATATCCAACTAGTGTGAAGCTTGATCACTTCTAGGTTATACCAAAGTCCAAGGTGCCCTTGATATACCTAATTGTTCACATTCCATCTTTCCAATTGTTCTCCCTAGTTTGATTGGAGAATTGAATTAGGCCACTTCGTGCAAAGCTAATGGCTATTCTGGTTTTGCATAGGTAGATCAAGTTGTTGACCAACTTGCTATTATCTCTCACATCTGAAAGTGGCTAAGTGTCTTTGATAGGTAACTTTGCATTGACCTCTAGGTGTAGCCACAACTTTACATGATCATACTTAATGTTTTCAAGATTTCTCAATCATACTTCTATTGGGAAATGAAAATGTCTCCAGGGTTTTGCCAAAGCTTCATTCCCAAACATAAGCGAAAGAGACCCAAGTTTGACACTTCAAACTTAGCACATTAAGAATTCTAGGTACTCAAAATTATGTTAGGAAATTCAATTGTAATATGAATATCATCTATTAAAAGATATGCATTTTTAGGGCAAGCTCAAGAATTTATGTTTCAGTAAATAACTTCATTTGAAGGCTTTTGAACCTTAGAAAACTCAAAGAACAAGTTTGAATGTGAAACCATATCAAAAGGAGGCATTGGACCACCAAAAGCCACTCCAATGAAGAGACAAAGTCACAAGACAAGTGAAGAGACAAGGAGGGCATGTGAAGAGACATGGAGGACATATGAAGATTCATAGAAGGATCTCGTGGCTATATAAAGACCATCCAAGCTCATTCAAGGCATCTGTGGATGCTAGGAAGTTGGGGTGCTTCATATATATGTGCCATTGAGCCATAGGTCCTCATAGATAGTCATATTCACTTGTATATCTCTCATACCCTTTCGAAAGGGTGCTTCATTTCTGTAGCAGCCTGTTAGGACTTCATTTTCTCTTTGTAGGAAGCTCCATTTTGAAAGTTCTTGTACTTATTGGAAAGCTTATAAAACAAGTCTTCTAATCCAAAAATAACTTTGTTAAAATGCATCTTTTATTGTGAGATATAGCTATTGCTTTGTTTGTTGTTCTGACCCAAAACTTGCTAGGAAAATTGGGTTGTCTTATGTAACTACATTGATAGGTCTACAGGTGTCCAAATCTAGTGATTGATAGCTCATTAGAAATCCCTAGCCCTTACTGTCTAGTTTTTGTGGCCAAAACGTTTTTTGGATTGGACTTATGAATTGGGAGATATGCGAGGTTTAGTGAGTATTGGTGTGAGGGTAGATAGGTCTTGGGAAGTGTCCAAGCTTCTTGTTGTGCATTTGGAGGACAGTGGTATCAGAGCTCCTTGTGGACATCAAGGAGAGTACAAAGAAGGAGGCCAAGCCAAGGAATCAATCATTGAAGCCTTTTCAAAGCTTGAAGGAGGTTGCAAACTTGGAACCAAGGGGGAGCTTCATTCGAGAAAGTGCTTCATCACATAAAGGGACTTCACTTTCAACAAAGGAGGTAATTCCACACCACATTTCAATTTATAGGTGATTCAAGAAGATGGGAGAGGTATCCAACCATATTGAGAAGTTGGACAAAGACAACTTTCAACCTTTAGGATGACAAACTTCATCATGATCAAGGACCTAGAAGGCATAATCAATGGAGGAGATGTCAAGCCAATTGCTGCAGATCCAACTAACCCTACCAACGAAGAAAGGAGAGCAATTAGAGAATGGGAGGTAAGAAATAGAAGGGTTATGTTTATGATATCTCAGCATGTAAGCAACACAATGATAGGTCACATTCAAAGCATGGAAACAATCAAAGAGATGTGGGAATATTTGGAGAAGATGTTCACCACAAACACAAAGGCAAAGAAGGTACAACTCAAAAATGAGCTCAACAACTTGAAGAAAGGAGGTAACCAATCCATACATAGTTACATAATTAAAGCCAAAGGTATTAGAGATTCATTTGCAGCCATAGGACATTCAATTGATGATGATGACATGGTTGCATTTGTACTTGTATAATGGTTATAAATATTATGAAAAGTGGAGGAACTTCATATCCTCATTGTATGCTAGGGAGAACATGCCTGATTTTGATCAATTGAACACTTTAATGGTTAATGAAGAAATATTGCAAGGTGGAAGCAAGCGGAAAGGTGGCCAAGGTCAAATGCTATATGCAGGTAGAGGAAGAGGAAGGCAAAGCCAAAGCAAGCAAAGTGACAACCAAGAAGACTCAAATGAAGGCTCATCTTCAACTGGAAGAGGTAGAGGTAGGAACAATAGAGGAAGAGGAAGACGATCAAGAGGCAATGGATGCTTCATTTGTGGGAAGCTAGGACATTGGGCAAATGAATGCTACCAAAGGAGGAACAATGCTCAAGGTAACTATGCTTCAAATGAGTCTAGTGATCAAGTTCTTGCCATGAGTCATGCATATGGGGATAATAAACATGAGAAGGATGATACTTGGTACATAGATAGTGATTGTAGCAATCATATGTCTTGTAGGGAGGACATGTTCTGCAATTTACAGGCTCCAAAGCAAAGAGGATGTGTAGAGACAGGTGACAACACGGAGCATGAGATCAAACACATTGGTGATGTCAAGTTTCAGGATGGCGAGAAGAGAAAGACACTATCTGAGGTACTATATGTCCCTACTATTACAAAGAATCTCATTTATGTTAGTCAAATGGTAGATAAAGGATATCAAGTGAATTTCAATAGCAAAGGTTTCTTCATAGAGGATCCAAAGAATGGATTTCAGCTTGTGGAAAAAGGAGAGAAGCATGGAAGGATTTTTAGTCTCAATATCAAGCAAAAGCCCAACAAGGTAATGTTCATCACTTCAAGAAATAGAAGAATTGTAGATTTGGATTTGTTGCATAAAAGGATAGGACACGTCAACATTGAAAAGCTAAAGAACATGGAGAAAAGTGCATTGGTAAAAGGGCTTCCAAACTTCTCAACATCACATCTTCATGAGGTATGTGAAGCTTGTCAATTTGGGAAGCAAACTAGGTTGCCTTTCAACTCAAGCAAGTATGTTTCTCCAACGGTTTTGGATTTAGTACATACAGATGTATGGGGAGCTTCAAGAGAACCTTCACATGCAAGTAATACATACTTTGTTACCTTTATTGATGATTTTCAAGGAAAATTTGGTTGTATATAATCAAGTAAAGATCGGATGTGTTTGAAGTATTCAAAAAGTACAAGGCACTTGTTGAGAATGAAACAGGTCATAGGATTAAAACCCTAAGGTTAGATGGAGGGGGGAGAATATTTTTCCAATGGGTTCACAAGTTTCTTAGAAGATGAAGGAATAAGGAGGCAGTACACATGCAAGTATATCCCTCAAAAAAATGGTATTTCAAAAAGAAAGAATAGACAAATTGCAAAGGTAGCTAGATGCATATTGAATGAGATGAGTGTACCTTTCTCATAGTGGGCTGATGCAACAACCACAGCAGCATATATTATGAGCAGGATACCAACTTCAAGAGTTCATGATCTTACTCCATATGAGGTATACTATCAAAGGAAACCAGATTTGTCTCATTTAAGGATTTTTGGTTGCATATGCTATGTTCATGTCCCACAGGAAGTTAGAGAAGGTAAACTTGATGCTAGGACTAAAAAATGCATCTTTGTTGGCTACTCAAATGAGCAAAAGGGGTACCGATGTTATAATCTGGTCACCAAAAATCTTAGAGTGTCGAGGGATGTTGTGTTTGATGAGTTAAAACCTTGGTTTGGAGGTGTGAGTGATTTGCAGGAAGAAGACTTTGTACATGCAGATCAGGTACATGAAGAGCAAGTGCAAGTTAGCACTACATTGAGTGGACCAAGTATGCCAAGTCCTTCAAAAAGCTCATCATCATGGAAGGGAAAGCAAAAGGAGTTAGAGCATACATCTGAATGTAGTCACAATAGAGGTAATGGAGGTAACTTGGTAAGAGATTTTCATTCAAGTGAAGATGAAGATGAATTTGAAGAAGTTGTAACTCCTAAAGTGCAAAAGAAATGGACATTGAAGAAATATCCAATCATAGGTAGTGAAAGGAGGTCAAAAAGGATAAAACATCCTATTCAAAAGCTCACTTATGATAGCTTTTTATTGCAAAGCATTATGCTTATATGACACAGGTTATCAAAGATAAGGAACTGTCAAGCTATGAGGAAGCTAGCCAACACAAGGAATGGAGAGATGCTATGGATGAGGAGATTCAATCTCTCAAGGAAAACCAAACTTGGGAATTGGTACCTAGAGAAGAAGGCATGAAGATGGTCACAAACAAATGGGTGTACAAAGTCAAAAGGAATTCAGATGGATCTTTAGCAAGGTACAAAGCAAGGTTAGTAGCTAAGGGCTACACACAAACATATGGGCTTAATTATGAAGAAACGTTTAGTCCTGTTGCAAATAAGAGTACAATTAGGAATTTGATTTCACTGGCGGCTTCTAAAAGATGGAAAATGTATCAGTTGGACATTAAAAATGCTTTTCTTAATAGAAATTTGGAAGAAGTGGTTTATATGTATCAACCCATAGGTTATGAAGATGAAAAGAAGCATAATTTTGTATGTAAACTAAAGAAGGCTTTGTATGGACTCAAGCAAGCACCTAGAGCATGGAATCATATATTGGTTGAGTACCTAATGAGTGAGGTTATGTTGCAAGTGATTCAAATCCTTCACTCTACATCAAAAGATTTGATGGAAAATCTATATACACATGCATATATGTTGATGATCTTATCATAATAGGTGATAATGATGCAGGTATCAAAGAAATTAAGGCAAAGCTTTGGAAGGAAAAATGATTGTCTCTACTTGATGCAAAGAAAATATTTGCTGGATGTATTGTATACGTTTGGAATGAGTGGATGCAAACCACTAAAGCAACCAATGGATATAAACACCAAACTTAGCTTTACCAAAGGAGAAGAACTTGAGGACATTCATACCTATAGGAGCGTAATAGGCTCACTTATATATGTAACCATAAATACACCTGATTTGGCATTTAGTCTAGAAGTTCTTTCTCAATGTATGCATGATCCTACTAATGATCATTTGAATGCAACAAAGAGGATACTCAGGTACATCAAAGGTACAATAAATCGAGGACTTTCCTATGCGTATGGAGGATCATTAGAGCTCAAAGGATATGCGGATGTAGCATTTCCTCAATCACAATCTATTGTCAATCACGAGTTTCTGCTCACTTCTAACATTCCTCCAAAAAAAAAAACCCAAAGAACCACAAATGCTTGGTTATACAATAGCTTCATATCACAACAACAAAATAAACAACAAGATGCACATGATCTTTAAATAAATCAATGTATAAAAAGATAGAAAGAAGACTCAACTTCTAATTCTCGGGATTCATAGATCCATGTACACTCAATATCTGCTAGTTGAAGCTCGAACCACCCGACCACCCCCAAGCTGATCTCAATCCCAATCTCAATCACAATCACAATCACAATATCAATCTCAATCTCAATCACAATCTCAATCTCAATCTCAATCTCAATCTCAATCCCTGAAGTCGAAAACGATCGTGATCATATAATCACAATCCCCATCTCATTCTCACTCTCATTCTCAATCACACTCACTCTCACTCTCAATCACATTCTCATGGATCATTCTTCTAAATCTCATTAGATGACGGGATCCAACTCACACGAGAAGGTTTCTGCTCGAGTATAGTCTTAATATCTTTGTCTTCTGCATGATCATGCCTCCATCCGTCATGCTGACTACATGTTCATCATAATCTTGTAGATATCCTGCGATCGAAAGATCCATGGATTGATACAATAGGAGCTGCATAACAACATTGAAGGATCCATCCTCGTTGATGAGAAAAATTTGAAGCTTTGACTCAATTTCATTCCCCATGTCATTTGGGTTGTGTCCACATTGTCATTGATGACTACAAGAGTCCTCTCAGAGTATCTTCTCCTCGATCTGGATCCTTGCATCATGATCTTTATCTTCTCATCTTGGATCTTTCGAGTTGGACCATCATCTATCCTCGTCCTGCAAAACATCTCATCCTAGCAAGATCGTGAGCAATATCTTTCATATAACATAATCTTCACGCCAAATTGCAAAGACACTTGAATCTCTTATATATAACATATGCGGCATTTAATTACCTCATCATTCACCTACGAGTATAGAACACAAATCCATATGTGATCATATGTGGACAAATCCCTTTAAATCACGAATCTCTCTTGTTATCTCCAGCCGTATTATTTGGTATGTGTATTTCCATTACCTCTCATTCTTTCATATATCTTATACACAGAAAAAGAAACATGAATCTAAATTGCATGCATCTGCGTCTCTCATATCTTGAGTTATCTGAAACATAACATAACACACACACACACACACACACACATATATATATATATATATATATATATATATATATATATATATATATATATATATATATAGTAAACACTAATATTGCGCTATGGAGATGCGTTCATGATCAACTAGACCTACAGTAAATCAAAAGTTCTGTATCTAGATGAAGTGCAAGTTATGCCTGCAATGCCTTGACTGTCGATGGATGTTTGCGTTTGGCAAAGTGCAGTCCTGAGATAAAGGACTCCATAAGTGGTGAAATTCTCGGAATCTATTGAGCTTCACAACGTTCTCCCATTTGTCAGAGAAACATCATGTTCTGATAATGCCCCCAAATATCTAAAATCAGAGAAGTGAGCTCACTGTTAATTTGATGAACAATTGACGATATAATCGGCATCTCTTAGTTGGATATGTCCACAAAGGATCTTTTGATATAATATATACCTGCGTAATAATGTCAATTTGCCTACAACCTTCTCCCACAAGTTTGATAATACAATATGAACACGTAGATAAATTCAGACACACCTCTTAATATTCAAAAAAATAGAAAAATCATTCTCACCTATTCTCAATAGTGAGAAGTTATGTCTCCAAAGCAACAGTCCATGGAATGTGCATGAATCTATCTTGAATATGGTTTTCCTTATTCAATGGCGTTCGCAAATTCATAATCAACTAGATGAGTTGACTGTGGCCTTTGAGCAAAGATGCTAGCATGTTGTGTAATCAAATATCTTATACCTCTACAGACATGGTGACATACCTGACCGATCGTGTGATTCTCGACGATCTGATGTAATATCTTCTCTCTCAATATCTGTAGCTGCGTTGTGATCCTCCATCAAATCCTTGCTCTGACGTCGCGATTACCATAAATCAAGAACGATGTTCTGAGATAGGATGCGCTCTTTTGTATTTCTTCTTCTTTCCCAGAGCCGTACCTGCTCATGCACGCCTTATGAAACACAAAACTACAGCCATCCACAGAAAATCCCCCGCTCTTCATGCACAACTCCTCCTCGTATAATCAAAATCTTAGTGATTTGTCATATGAAAGTTTTAACTTTTCTTTTTTTTTTCGTGACTTCCTATTTGCGTCCATACTGTCTAGCCGTAGATTTTGCAAACTTTATTGCTTTTACTTTTTTCTATTCTTACGCATTACTTTTGATTTATTTTAGATTTTGCAAACTTTATTGCTTTTACTTTTTTCTATTCTTACGCATTACTTTTGATTTATTTTTAGCTTCGCTTTGACTTGCTTTTCCTTTACGTTTTGTTCTATATTTAATCTATTTTATGCAGATTATGATTTCAATGATTTCACACTACAAATTTTAGGTTCACGTGGTATATAACAAACTCTTCTAAAATCAAGGACATGGGTTCTAGTCCCATTCATGGACATAATATTTATAATAAAGGTTCACATGCTCCTATGCAGAGTTAGTTTTCCATAGATGCATGTCTCCATATGATGAGGTTGTCTCCATATGATGAGGTATCTTACAGCGGATGATGATTGGGCCGGCTCCAAAGATGATAGAAGAAGAACCACATGTTATATGATCATGCTAGGAAACAATTGTGTATCATGGAGTTCAAAGAAGCAACCCACAATTGTTTTATCTTCAACCGAAGCTGAATATAGAGCCTTGGCCCAAGCTACTAATATATCAAGCATCTATCTTGCAAACAATCCTATGTTTCATGCAAGGAGAAAACACATCGAAGTTCACCTATCACTTCATAAGGGAGAAGGTGCTTGAAAAGGAAGTGGATATTCATCATGTAAGTACAAAGGACCAGGTAGCTGATCTACTAACAATGTTCTTGGATGCTGGAAAGCTTGCTAAGCTGAAGCAAGCCATACAACTCAATGAACCAACTTCAAAAGCAAAAGGAACTTGAGCTTGAGGGGGAGTGTTAAAAGATATGCATTCCTATGGCAAGCTCAATCATTTATTTTTCATTAAATAACTTCATTTGAAGGCTTTTGAACCTTAGGAAATTCAAAGAACAAGTTTGAAGGTGCAACCTTATCCAAGAGGAGGCATTGGACCACCAAAAGCCACTCCAATGAAGAGACAAAGTCACAAGGCAAGTGAAGAGACAAGGAGGGCATGTGAAGAGACATGGAGGACATATGAAGAGTTATAGAAGGCTTTCATGGCTATATAAAGACCACCCAAGCTCATTCAAGGCGTGTGTGGATGCTAGGAAGTCGGGGTGTTGCATATGTATATGCCATTGATCGATAGGCTCTCATAGATGCTCATATTCTCTTGTATATCTCTCTTACCCTTTCCAAAGGGTTCTTCATTTCTATAGCAGCATGTTAGGACTTCATTTTCTCTTTGTAGGAAGCTTCATTCTGAGATTTCTTGTAGTTGCTGAGAATTTATAAAGCAACAATTCTATTCCAAAAAGAATTTTGGCAAAACGCATCTTGTACTGTGAGATATAGCTATTTCTTTGTCTACTATTATGTCTTGAAACCTGCTAGGAAAATTGGGCTGCCTTGTGTGACTCAGTTGATAGGTATACATGTGTCCAAATCCATGATTGATAGCTGATTGGAAAGCCCTTACTATCTAGTTTCTGTGGCTAAAAAGGGTTTTTGGATGGGATTTAGGAATTGGGAGATATACCAGTTTTAGTGAGTACTGGTGTGAGGGCACATAGGTCTTGGGAAGGGTCCAAGCTTCTTATTGTGCATTTGGAGGAGAAATCTTCCAACATCATCTACATATAATACAACCTTTTCATGCTTGCCACCTTGATCATAAGCATATAGCTTTGCATCCAAAGGAATCTGCTTGAAGTTTAAATTTTCAAGAAAGTTTTCTACCGATTGGTACCACACTCTTGGTGCTTGCTTCATCCCGTAGGCAACCTTCTTTAATCAAAACACTTTTGTTTTCTAAATGTGGGGCCTCAACTTGTGATGCTTTCTCCATGTATACCTCCTCCTTGATATTACCATCGAGAAATACTTACTGTCAATATATTTCTGTAGTGATGTGTGTGAACACACTAGGACTGCCACGACACTTTTTTCCCTCTTTAGAAGGTTTTTTCCTCCAGGTTGTATATATTCTTATAACACTAATGGGTCACTTATCTTTGTGCATTCGCTTGGTAATACATTTATTATTGTGTGTTCTGCTCCAAGCTTCTTCTTCTTCCTTACATTGTTTGTGAGCTTTTGCATACGTTAAACTCCATCAATTGGTATCAGAGTAGTTGCCACTTCATCTAGGGCATCATCAACACCCCTTTGATAACAATCTTAGAATTGCACAAAAATTGGTGTCAAAATCAAGATTTGATCTCGTTTTGTCCTCCAAATGCACTATCACAGTGCCTATGCAGGCGATTTCTTTTTTTTTTTGGCAAACATTTTATAGGTTTTGGTTCACCAATACAAGCTTCTCAAAATCTGCTATAAGTTTATCTAAACTTGATAGGGTACTTCTACTCAGCTTTTTGAGATAAAATCATTTTCAAATGTCAAAGTTAGAAGATGCTCTCAAATCATATGTTATAAACCTAGAATTTTGAGAGCCTCGAAACCTAGATGCTCTGATACCAAATGTTGGAAATTAGGTACGCCCATTACTAATAGCACAGGTCCAAGTTCCATAGGTCCAGGATCTACAACATAGATTCCAACAATCTTGAAATATTGAAAAACCATGAACATACCACACTTAATCATACAAATGATCAGACAAAGATAGAGAAAGATTAGACAACATGTGTAAAGTGTTACGTAAGCCACTACTTACTCACACTATCATATATACAAATGTCAATTTACAATGTGGGAGCAAAACTCTCAACCACTCTATGTGAATAGAAATAGATGGAAGAGTGTATGTACAAATGTAACAAACATATTTAGATGTATGGACAGAAATCTGAATATATATGAGATGTGTGGCCTAATAGGCTGTAGAAGAGTGAATATGAGTGACAGAAAGAGGAAGGATCAGTCTAAAACTGATCATCAGCAAACCCTCATCTGAACTTAGGCTATGGAAGACCCTAAATCAGATATGTGTGTGAAAAGATCACATACTTACAAAAGTAGCAAAGAATGCTAACATGTTTGCTGCCAGAAATCCTCAAACTCATATGAACATACCTTCTCGAACACCTCATTCAAATATGCATAAAGCATACATGTACTAATTCCCTTGTACCTATGCCGAATAGGACTCCTCTTGATATGGATGTCACTGCCTCCATAAACTCTAAGTAGTACCTGTGTGCATAAAGAGAATATGTACCTGAATTCTTAACATAAGATGTAAATCTTATGTTAACCACCATCCAATGTCTTTGAAGTACACCGAAATCTTCATGTAGAAGACAATCTTCAAATACATCATGTGAATGGCCGATCCACACCACCAAGCTACTGATGGACAAGTCCTCTCCATAAGCAAGAGTGAGCACACTCTTCTCCTCGAAGAAGAACTCCATAGCCGCTCCTCAACATGCTCCAAGATAGCACCATGGCTACCCCATGTATGCTAGAAGCACCACCTCGAATGAGGGACCAAGCTCCAAAGCTTGTGTTGCAAAAGGTGTTGGATGATTGAATAATGAGCCAAAGCTCTTCTTATATAGCTTTGATTATCCCTTGAAAAGCTCCTCCAAAAGCACTATGATCACTTTCTCCAATAAAGCAAGATCGAAAAGCTTTGTTGCTCATCCGTCATATGATTGTTCCAAAAGCATTCTTTTGCGAAAATCAGGATTTCATAAAAAATCCAAAAGCTACCGCTACGCGATCTGCTGACGGTGGAACTCAAACCCTGGCGGCTTCTTTGGGAGGATAATCATGTAGCCAAGGCGCTCAATTCTTTTACTCTTAGAGGGAGTAAGATCAAAGTCTACACATACTATACTGTGAGCAAATTTGACTATAGCACACATGAGAATTGATACCTTGACCTTTTGACCATGGGACATTGTTTTCCAACACCATATCTTCTTTTAGAAAAATGATGCTCTTGTATTCTAACTATAATATAAATGAAGATGTATTCTATATTGTAGCATTTGTGTCTTAGTTTAAGTCTATGCTAATTGCATTGTCTCCAAAAAAGATAAGGATCACAAGTGGATATGCAATTGTGGCACAAGAAAGGTCGGTGTCATGGTCATGAAAGATGAAACCCATAGTAGCCTTAGCTTTTGTTCAAAAAGCATTAGAGTAATTTAATTCAGAAGAGGTAGGGATAAAGAAGCTCTTTTGAGATCTACACACGTAGATGAAACGGATTCCAATTAACTATTCTAGCATGAGTATTGTGTACTTGTCATGTAAGCACATGTTTCATGGACGATAAATCATATTGATGTACGTTATGGGATTTTTGAATATATTCTCCATGAGAAGTAGGGAAATAGTTGAGTTTGATAACATATTTTCCTAGGCTTCAAGAAAAAGCATCACAAGTTCAAGCAAAGATTAGGTGCAGTGGAAATTGAGTAGGAGTTTAATGCATGACCGAGAGTGTTGGAAACCAAGCTCTAAGCTTTGAAATGGAGAAATAATCAAAGTCCCATTATATTCAAAGAAGCATTCAATACTTCACGAAAACAAGTCCTATTAAACAAAGTTCTCTAATAATCATTGTGATTAACTTTGTTTGCAACTAGTTTTAGCTGTACTCTAGTTGGCCAATCTGCCTTGAAATTGTAGGATCATTTTCTGACATGTATTAAGAAACGTCTACAACTCTTGTAAAATTATAAGAACAGGATTCTTTCGATCAATAAGAGATCAATAGAGTGTATGGACTCGAGGTAGAATGTCCCTCTCTTAAGCTATTACCTACATACTTATTATTGATCTTGTCATAGTCATAACTTACCTATACTGATGACAAAGAATATCAACTAGTCATCTGTATTATAAAGAATGTCCTTTAATTATGTGATAACCATTCAATATGATCCATATCGATTTCAAATCATATAGTCTAGTTTAATGTGTGCGTAAAGTCGTATTATCTAACTTTAAGTGGTTTCGGAGTAAAGTCCACATACTCATAACCTTACAGGGATATATTGGGTAGTCTACTTTTTTCATCAATTATGTTTTCTTTATATTAATATCGTAAATATTGACATGAAATTTTTTAGCACTTCATTGTTGCGTATGTGCATTATATTTGCATCTTTTTGTTTGCAAAATCTTTATCATATTCCATGATTACTTTTATCTAGCAACAAATAATTTTCTCAAACGATTCATGCAAAGGAGCATTATTTCTATTATTAATTGATTAATTCTTTCTGAAATGATGAAACATGTAAATATGTAAATAGGATTCAAGTGTAAAATGGATTTCCATGACGATAATGAAACACTAATCGATAGAACCATTAGCTTTTATTTTCCTTTTGTTAAAATGGCTTGTTGTAGATGACCATATATTCATTTATATCCTTTGAAATACCAAACCGACAAGTTGTAAAGTGCAAGCACGTACATAGTTGAAATCATGAGCTTAGATCTAGGATAAAACAGTACAAGTTTCTCAGTATTTATTTGAAGTTAATCAAAAAATTCTAAATATATTTTAGTTCTTTTGAAGAAACTCATAGGAGATGGACCTCATTTGAGTTTGGGGAGAAACGTTATCTTATAGTTCGAGCATATTATCACTAACATTATGCAAAATCCATTGAGGAAAAGAAAATGAGATACCACAAGATGCGAAAGTAGAACCAGGTCTATTCATAAGTAAAACAAATCTTGTAAAATTGATGAGAATGTGGAAGGGGCCATTTGTTGCAAGTCGTCCTACTTAAACGGAAGGATGGTTCATAACGTAGAGCCATTTGGGAAATGTGAAGTTCCCAAAACAAAATGTTCCCGTTTTTCCTACTTAAAAAGAAATATAGCCTCTACAATAAATTATTTGCATATCACTACAACATATAAGGGGCATACTGAGCCTTATACCGATGCAAATACACGGGCGTAATTTTACCTTGATATTGGTATAGGCATCACTATGCACGTCGATACTATAACACCAGTATAAGCATTGGTATGAGCGTCAGTATAAGGGTCAGCATAAGCGATGCTATATGCGATGGTATAAATGATGATGCTATAAGTGATGGTATGCCCTTGAGCAAGACATTCATTATAAGTGTCAATATGTGATTGGGCATACCGGGGCTTAGACCATCACCTATACCAATGAACATATCTACAAATATGTTTTTGGGTAGAGTGTGTTGTCTCTTGCTCCAACAACACTTCCATGTTGTTGTGTAGCAAAAGACAATACATTCTGCCAAAAAAAAAAAAAACTAAGTACATGTGACATGTATGACTGGCAATGAAAACAAAACACATTTTCAAAACACAAAGGAGATGAGCAAAACACATTTTCAAACACATTTTCAAACACAATGGAGATGAGCAAAATGAACCATGAACCATGTACAAAGAAATATTCCATAAATGAATCATGTACAAAAGAGATATATATTCCATAAATAAACCATGTATAAAAGTGTGACAAACCACTGCCATATGTGAACCAAATACAAAATGTGGCAAACATTGTGTTAGAAGATGTATTTTTTGAAGCATTTTTGATGGAAAACAATTGTAAAATGCCAAAAAACTTGTAAAAATATTTATGTAATTGATGTAAAAATAAGGAAGAGTCTTCCTTATGTAGAATAGAATCTTATGTAATTTTTCTAGAATTTTTGGAAACTCCTAGATAGCATATTTTTAGAATAATAGAGGACAGGACAAAAATTCAAGTGTAAAAAGGGACACTTGAAAATGTATAAAAGACAATTTCCTCTATTATGAGGGGGTTGGTTGATTATTTGTTTACATACTATCCAAGTGAAGAGAGAGTTTCCTGCTGAAAATCGTGTTTTCTCCTGTGTGTGATTTCTTTGAGTTGTGAGTCTATTCATTGTGTATCCATGGAGATATGTGAGTTTCTATTGTGTATTTCTGTTGAATGTGTATGAAGAGAACTGAATATTGATGTGTTGAGTGATAAGTTGATGAAGAATGGTGCTGGAGATGAAAATCGTATGTTTGTACAGAATCGTGATTGTCTCGTCTATATGGTACAGATAACATTTTTGAGTTTTAACTTCATGCTTGTATTCTGCTGAGAAAATAGCATGCTTTAGACACCAAGATTATGGAAAATGGTAAAGATTTGCTCAAGATAATCCAAACCCTAGAAATTCCTCTTCATTTTCACTATTCTCAGAAATCCAGCCATTATTCTCTTATTTCTTGGATTCTATCATGTAGAAGGGGCTGTGGTCTCATGTATATTGCCAGGATTGACAAAATAAAGATGTACTGTTAATTCTTTATGCTAAATGATTGGAGAGGACAACTCCAAAGATCAATAACAAACATTTTTTGGCGCTGTTGTCGGGGAGTATATCAAAAGCTTCATTGAAGTTGGACCTTGCTGGATCTTCTATTGTTGATGGTATTGCACACATGGAAAAGGTAATACTCCTTAATCAAGAAATGTAAAACATGAAAAGGTAGATTTTCTTTGTTTGTCTTTTGGGAAAAGAAAGCATTAGATAATCTTTTGAGATTAAGAAGTGTTGAAATTTTTGCAAATTGATAGTTGCTCATGACATTTTCTTGAAGTAAAGTGCAGGTGTGTGAAAAACTGAATGAAGAAAGCTGATGATAAGGTAAAATGTGTCTATTCTTGCATTTGTAGATTGCTTTCTGATCAAGTACTAAGCAAAATTGTTGATCTTGGGAAGATGACAAGATTGCATTGTGGAAAAGTCAAGTTAAGTAGCTAGATGCAAGTATATAAGATCCATTTGCAGCCAAGTCAAAGTTATAATCTTGAGAAAAGTTGAATTGCATCTTGAAAAGAGAAATGTTTGAGTTTATCTTTGCAAAAATTGACATTTGCATTTCTTAACATAATTTTCTTTGGGAAAGTTTGTTCATTAACTGTTTTGATAGCCAAAGCATAGGAGAGTATAACCAATCAAGGAACACAAGATCAATGGATCACCAAACAAGAAACCCTAAGTGAAATGTTTACCTTAATTTAGGGCAAAATACTAAAAAAATTTTCATAAAATTGACTAAAACAATAAAAAAAATTTCTTTTCTCCTTAGGAAGTTGGACTGAAGTTTTGTTGACAAGTGTGGAAGAGACCAAGTGAAAGGAAAGCAAAAATTTGTCAAAAAACTAGAAAACTAAAAAAACACGATTCTCTGCACAGGATCACGATTTTTTGAATAATTCTGTGGTTATGATGTAAAATTACAGGTGACTGTTGAATTGGAATTGGTAAAGGGTACTGAGGGGAAACAAGAGAAAAGAATACTCAAATTTGCACAAAATAGGAAGTACAAAAAAAACACGATTCTCTGCACAAAATCACGATTTTCTGTAAGAGAAAAATTTTCTGGAATTTTCAGCATATTTGGGTTTTTGGAGAAGGGTAATTGCAAAAGATTTCATTAATAGTGAGAAAGTGAGGGAAGATAAATTTTAAAGCATCAGGAAATACTGAGTATCAAGTGGGGGAAGTGGAAAAGTACAAAATCGTGATTTTCACCAATAGCTAATGAGAAGTGATTAATCATGAAAAATTAAGAATTGAGTATTCAAACCATAAAGTTGTTGAAGAATGAAATTGGTCAAGTGAAAAAGTGGAAATCAGTGGAAATTGCACAAGATCGCGATTTTCTGGACACTATAAAATCCTGGAAATTGCAAGAGAAACTCATTTGAGTGGGAGAGAGAGAGCAGGTAAAAAATCGCGACTTTCTGCAGCAAAGCATTTTGGAGAGAGTTTGAATCAAACAAGCAAGGTAAGGGGCTCAATACCATATTTTTTGTATTTCCTTAAAGTCACATGATGTTTAAGCACAAAAATACACAAAATAACCAAAATCACGAAATCGTGATATTCTTAATTTTTTCAATTTTTAGTGGAAAAAATATTATTTCAGGTTAGTTTCTTCATTGCATGTTAAAAACTAGATAAGGCGATTCTATAGAAGAAAGAAAATTCTGAAAATCAATACCTGGAAAATTTTCAAAAAATTGGACAGAATCGCAATTCTGTAGTCAGACACAAAATCGCGATTCTGTGAAACTACTAACAAAATCGCCATTCCCAGAACACGATTTTCATAAGAAAATCATGTTATTTACGATTGTGAGCAATCATGATCGTCTGGGAACAAGATCGTGAAAAACACGATTTTGAACACAAAATCGTGTTAAACAAGATTTTGAACACAAAATCATGGAAAACACGATCCTGAGCACAGAATCGTGAAAAACACGATTTTGACAAGAAAATCGTGGAAAACACGATTTTAGCCACAGAATCGTGAAAAACACAATTTTGACAAGAAAATCGTGGAAAACATTATTTTAGCCACAAAATCGTGAAAAACACCATTTTGACAAGAAAATCGTGGAAAACACGATTTTAGCCTCAGAATCGTGAAAAACACGATTTTGACAAGAAAATCGTGGAAAACACGATTTTAGCCACAAAATCGTGAAAAACACGATTTTGACAAGAAAATCGTGGAAAACACGATTTTAGCCACAAAATCGTGAAAAACACGATTTTGACAAGAAAATCGTGGAAAACACGATTTTAGCCACAAAATCGTGAAAAACACGATTTTAACAAGAAAATCGTGGAAAACACGATTTTAGCCACAAAATCGTGAAAAACACGATTTTAGCCACAAAATCGTGAAAAACACGATTTTGACTAGAAAATCGTGAAAAACACGATTTTAGCCTCAGAATTGTGAAAATTAATTGAATGATCCTTAGGTCTGGAAACAAATTATACACACATTCCAAGCAAGACTTGGGAAGGAAGGAAATAGAGCAAGAGGAAGGGGAAGTGCAAGAAAGAAATTTAGGGCAAGAAAATAACATGGAAAATTTAAATGAAACAAATGAGCCCATTGAAACTGAGGATTATAGAAATATCCTCAAATATATGTACACAAATAGGTTTGGAACCTATGTATATCAGGATGGAATGCATAAGTTTCTCATTAGACTGAGAAACTTAGAAGTTCCCGTGAACATAACACCAGTAGCTCAATTCAAAGATGGTAGATATGAGGATAGACAAGGATGTGTATACATCTTCTCACAAGACCCAGAAAATTCAAATGATTTAGGGCAATGTGCTGACAAAAGACCTTGGGAATAGAACCTAGGGCAATCAGACTTGCCAAGGCCACATGAAATTCACAGTAATGGTGAGCAACAACAAGGTAGAAGAACACATACTTCTCCAAATCCTTTTGAAAAGGAACCAGAAGCAGTTAATGATTTTCCTATAAAAAGAAGACATCATTGGCAAAATCAGGGTAGAATGCTTAGACCATATCAGGTAGCCAAATGCATGAAAAATTAGTATGAAGGATATTCTGATCCTCATGCTCATGCTGCAGAATTTAGGCAACTGATTAGAGCTGAAGAGGTGGAGGATTATAAAGTCCAATTTGAGGCATTTGGTTTAACCCTGACAGGACCTGCATTATCTTGGTTCATTCCTTTGAGAAAGGAAATGTACCTATATATTGAATCCTTCCTAGAAGCCTTCATTGGGGAATTTTCAAAGACTGGAATAAAACATAGCACAGCCACATTGATACATAGCTTTAAACAACAAAAAGATGAAAATGTTAGGGAGGCAGCCAGGAGATTCAAGCAGTACATTGACAGATGTCCCAAAGAGGAAGTACCTTCCATGGCAAGACAGGTATCCCTATTCATAGAAGGATTAAGAAGTGCCCAATTAAGAACCCTAGTGTATTAGAGGAGGTGCTCTGACCTAGGAGCTTATATAAAAGAAGCAATTGATTTGGAAGATAATAGAGGCCAAGACCTGTTAGCATTTTATCAACCTAGAAGAAATGAAGATAAAATCCCACCAGTAGAGGAATTGGCTCAAGCCATTGCTAAAGCCCTAGAAGTAAGCACCAAAACCAATTTGATAAACTCTAGGATAAACACAAATAAAAAATGCTACAATTGTGGAGAAAATCATTTGGTACAACAATGCCCATATCAAAAACCACCACATTTGCAGGATAGGAAAACACTCAAATATTGTACACTAGAGAGAAAATGGACAAATCATACCAGGGAGGAATGCTTCTATAATAAACAACCAATAAAAGAGAGAGATTATGTGAGTCAATGAGAATCAGGATATATTGAGCAACCAAGACCTGTACTTGGGCAACAACCTCTTGTTCCAACAAATGTGGTACCAATTAAATACACACCAATAGAGGAGGGAAACTCAAAAACAAGGTCACCATACAAGGAAGATTATCAATGGAATGAAGGATATCAAGAAGAATGGGAAGGATATGAATTGAGAGAACCAGAACTACAAGCCCTAGACTTGGGAAATGGGAGAATTGAGATGGACATAGCCACATTCATGTATATAACCAATAATTATATGTCCAATCAAAAACCTCAGTTCAAAGGGGGACCAAAGATAACTTGTTATAGGTGTGGGGGAGAACATTTCATTAAAGACTGTCCACAACCTCCTACATTAAGAATTGAGGGAGCTTATTGTAAGGATTGTGGCAGGGATCATTTAATAAAGGATTGTCCAAAAGATCCTCAAAAACCACAAAATACACCTAATAACATACCATTGAAAACAGTCAACATCATGGAGCAAGAAGAATTGAGTGACATTGACCAAGTAAATATAAATGCTATAACAAGGGCACAAGCTAAACAACAAGAAACAACTAAGGAACAAAATGAAGGATCAGTTTCAAAGGGAAAGAAAAATAGACAAAAAGGGAAATGGGAAAGGAAAAAAAGAATGGGTAAAAATTTGGAAGAAGAGAATAGGGAACAATCAAACAATACTCCTTCTCAGAAGACACAAGTATGCCAGACTTAGAACATGAAAGGATGCAGAAGTGTAAACAAATCATACAGGAAGCACAACTCAAACTGGGGGAAGTAGACAATGCTCAAAAAACAGTTGGGGAATCTGAGACAACAAGAACAAGAGGAAATAATAATGAGGAGGAAAACCCACAGATAACATTCCAAGTAAATATAGATAAAAAATGTACAATTCTATATCACACAACATTGGAAGAATTGATGAAACAGAATCCTCAATTACAAAACAAAATGGAAAAAGGGGAAACAATACCAGAAAATCTTCATCCACAACTCCATCAATTGGAGGAATTATGGTATATTCCTATTGATAAAATAGGAGGATATTGTGAAGGAGAAGAGGGAAATTCAACCCTCAAAATACAATTTGGAAAAAATCAGGTCAAAGCTATTCTGGATAGTGGATCAGGAGTAGCCATCATGACTAAACAAACCTGGGAAAAATGGGGAAAAAATGAATTAAGACCCACCAAAATGAGATTGCAACTTGCAGATGGACACATAGAAAAACCCTTAGGAATATGGGAAAAGGTGATTGTGGATATATGTGGAATAGAGATAGAACATACTTTTGCCATAGTTGAATTCCCACAATCTACTTCATATGAAATTATCCTAGGAAGGCCATTTATGAGACAAATGCAAATTGTGCAAGATTGGGGTAATGATTGCTTATACCTTCAAAGCAAAGGAAGAATAACCAGAGTGAATCTAAGAAATGGGCACTACTGTGACATATCTCCTCAAGAATGGTATAAAATACATCAAAATCAAGAATTAAGTGAAGAATCAGAGATGGAAGACCAGGATGAAACTGAATCATCAATATGGAAGTGCAATATGATAAGAAACCTCACCAATAGAAAAAGGAGATTGAGAAGAGAAGATTGTGTGGAAGGAAGAAAGTTACAAGATGAGAACTATGTACCACAACAATTTAAAGATGAAGAATTTGAGCCCTATGGGTGGAACCAAATCTTGGCAACCATGGATCTGGCCAGTGATAACTATGTAGGAGTGGAATTTCATGGATCTGGCCAGTGATAAGTATGTAGGAGTGGAATTTCAAAATGAAGAAGGGTATGATGTTTTTCACATTGGAATACAAATGATACAAGTATCAAAAACAGAAGAGGAACAGAAAGGAGAAATGATATTAGAAAAAGGGAAAACACAATTTTTGGAAGAAGTAAAAGCTGAAGATGCTATTAAAGATAAAATCTCAGGCAAGTATAAGAAAAAAAAACACAAGGAAATAGAAGAAAACCAAGACGATGAGAAGAAGAATAGGGAAACAAACAAAGATCAACAGTTTGATGTACCAACAAATTTCAAGACTTATGAAGTAGAAGACAGACTACTGCTCAAGATGAAACCAAAGAGAGAAAAGAAGAAAGGGGAGGCTTATGATAATGAGGAACAAACTAAAAAGGTCATGATCACTCAGGAAGAGGGAGAAGAAAGACATATTGTAGTGGCCGATGACATGACAACTCAAGAAGAGGAGGCACTAAGAAACTTGGCAAGAAACTATAGGGATGTGTTTGCCTATAGCTACAAGGATTTGAAAGGTATTGATCCTAAAATCTGTGAGCATAAGATTCCTATTACACCTGATGCAAAACCTAGCAAACAGAGACATTACACCTTCAATGATAAATACTCTGCTAAAATAAAGGAAGAAATTGACAAGTTGTTGGCTGCCAATTTCATCTATGAGATTGAGTATACAGAATGGATATCTCCTATAGTTGTGGTACCAAAAAAGAATGGGAAACTTAGGGTATGCATTAACTTGAAAAAGGTGAATGCAGCAACTATAAGAGATAGTTATCCACTGCCTATAATAGATCATCTTCTAGAAAGAGTTGCAGGGAAGGAGGTTTATAGTTTTTTAGATGGTTTTTCAGGATACAATCAGGTACCTATAGCATTGGAAGACCAACATAAAATTGCCTTTTCCACAGAATGGGAAATTTATGCTTTTAGGGTTATGTCCTTTGGGTTAACCAATGCTCCAGCACCTTTTCAGAGGTTGATGTGTCATATCTTCAAAGAGTTCTTGAGGAATGTAATGGAAATTTATGTAGATGATCTTTGTACTTTTTCACTAAAAAGACAAGATGACTTGCAAGATTTAGAAAATATATTCAGGAAATGTAGAACCTACAGAGTATGTTTAAATGCAGAAAAGTGTGTATTCTTTGTAAGACAAGGAAGAATGTTAGGTCACATACTCTCTAAAAATGGAATTTCAACTGATGAAAAGAATTGGTAACAGCCCCAATTCTGAAAACACCTCAATGGGATAAAATTTTTCATGTCCATGTGGATGCTTCAAATTATGCTTTAGGATGTGTGTTAGCACAACCAATAGAAGGAAGCAAGTTAGATTTTCTAGTGGCTTATGCTAGTAGGCAATTGAATCTAGCAGAAAGAAATTACACAACCACTGAGAGAGAAGGGTTGGGCATGATATTTGCTGTAAAGAAATATAGACATTACCTTTTGGCCAACAAGTTTAAGTTCTTTGTGGACCATCAAGCTTTACTATATTTGGTAAATAAGCCTTGTCACACTGGTAGAATAGTCAGATGGTTTCTTTTACTAATGGAATTTGAGTTTGAAGTGGTGGTCAGACAAGGAAAAACACACTTGAGAGAAAATCATTTATCTAGAATCCAGTCTAAAGAACCCAGTTCACCTTTAGATGATGACCTGCCAGATACTTATTTGTTCAAAGTAGAAAGTGTTCTTGAGTGGGCCATGTCTTTGGTATCAATATTAACCATGGGACCTTGCAGAACAATTGGAAACAATACACACTTAGTATTACAAAGCAGAAATTTTATGCTGCTAGCTGGGCACTTGTATCACCTCAACCATATAGGCATATTGGAATATTGTACTCCTGAAGAAGAGCAACAGGAATATCTGAAAAGAGCTCATTGTTGGAACCCTTGCACTCATGCTTCCAGGGCAGTCACCCTAAGTAATCTCAATAGGATGGGGGTACATTGGCCTAATAAGGTTCAAGATGTAACAAAATACATTGCTAATTGCGGGAAGTGCCAATCATTGCAAGATTCAGAATTCATAACTCTATATTGGTTTCAAAAAAATCCAGAATGGAGTGAAAATATTATTGAAGAGTTGAAAAGGGAGAAGAAAGGAAAACAAGTAATAGCTGGTGCAGATTCAAAAAATCTACAGGTAATCTCTGAAGAATATCAGTTGATAGGAGACCAATTGTATAAAAGAGGGATGGATGGATACTTAAGAATTTGTGTTCCTGAGGATAAATATCTGGACATGTTGGAAATGGCACATTCTGGAGTAGCAGGAGGACATTTTTCAAGTGACAGAACAGCTAAACTCATATTATATTCTGGCTTTTGGTGGCCAACCCTATTTCCTGATGCAAGAACCTATGTAAAAAGATGTGACATCTGTCAAAGGGTGAGTCAACCAAATAGAAGAGACAATATGCCATTAGTTCCATTAATTTCAGCCAGAGCCTTTAGTAAATGGGGTTTAGATTTTATTGGACCTATACATCCTCCAGCAAGACAATCACATGCTGAATACATAATAGTGGCTACAAATTATCTGACAAAGTGGGCTGAGGCCAAAGCCACAAGAAGGAATGATGCTCATACTACAGCTAGATTCCTTTATGAAAACATCATCACCAGATTTGGACTTCCAATTGAATTGTTAAGTGATAGGGGGACCCATTTTGTAAACCAAATCATAGAAAACATCACTGAATATTTCCTGATCAATCATAGAAAGTCAGCCCCATATCACCCACAAGCAAATGGGTTAGCAGAAAGTACTAATAAAGTACTTTGTACTGTACTGTCAAAATTAGTAAACACAAACAGGAATGATTGGGATTTACAACTTAATCATGTCCTATGGGCTTATAGAGTGGCTTATAAGACTGCAATAGGAAACACACCATTCAATCTAGTATATGGACAAAATGCAGTTTTACCTATGGAATTCCTCATTCCAACATTAAAAGTAGGTAGTCACTACAATTGGACTGGACATGAACTATCAGAGAGAGTACTAGAATTGGAAAAATTGGGAGCTTCTAGACTCCAAGCCATTATGAGTTTATATGTGGACAAGAAAAGACAAAAGGCTTATCATGATGTTCACATAAAAGAAAAAGATCTACAAGAGGGAGATCTAGTTTTGGCTTACATAGTCAAAGAACATCAGAAAAAGTTTCAAAAAAAAGCACATGGGCCATATATTATATATCAGATAAGTAACAGTGGAGCTATCCAACTAGCTAACATAGATGGAGAGATCATGCCAAATTTCATAAGTGGATGTAGAGTTAAAGGATATGATCTCCCAGTAACTGCTTCTGAATGGAGAAGATTGCAACAAGCTCAGAACAGGAAAAAAGAAGAAGAAAACATGAGAAAAGAGGCTCAACAAGAAGCAAAGGAGAGGATAAGAAAAATAAAAAATCATAGGGAAGTTTGCTTGTGTGAAACACCTCTAAGACAAAAAGAACATTTGCTTGTGATAACAATGGATTATCAAAATGAAAAAATTAGGGTTTTGATAGATTCTGGAGCTCAAGTGAATCTGATTAGTTCAGCTTTGGTAAATAAATTTAGACTAAAAATAACTAAAAGCAGAACCTTTATCAAAACTCTGGAAGGACAAATGATACAAAGCATGTCTTCACTTTCTATTAAAGTTAGGTTCAATGATGAATATATGAAAATAGATTGTGAAGAATGGTCAGATTATTTGATGACTGAAAAATTGATTTTGGGATAACCATGGCTCAAACAAGGTAAAGTAATTGAATTTTCAAAAAATGAAGCTTAACTTGATCATAAATGACAAAAGGTTTTTAATATTTTTTTTGAATAATGAAGAGCAGGAAGTTCAACAGGATGTTCATGACCCAGACATGGAAGGATTTACTTTCCCAATGGAAGACATGCAGACATTACCAATACAAATACTAAATGATCAAGCTTCATTTAATCAAAACTTGGAAAAACTTGAAAAAGCAAAGGAGAATGGACACACAGGAGTAAGGTGGCAACCATGGTACAATTTGAAGCATCAAAGCATTAGAAGAAGAAGGATATGGAAACAAAGCATACCCAAGGTCTGCTCATCAAAACAAAATTCTAGAACAAAATGGATATGGAGGCCAAAAGATTCAAAAAACAGCTTATTAGAAGGAGATGGATTTCTTCCTGAAATAAAGACAACTAAGATTAAATATTATTGGGTAAAGAAATCAGAATTGATTCAATGGAAAAAGACAATCTGTATTTGATCTAGATTTAGATTTCTTTTCAAAATCAGATCAGAAGGTTAGACAAAAGAAAATCACAACATATTGGAAATTAGAACAAAAGCCTTTTACCCTACCCTTTTTCTAAAAAGAGAATTAGGAGGGGAAGACAAGGAATAGAAGAAATTATTAAAAAAAAAAGAAAAAGAAAAAGAAAGAGAAAAATTGAGAAAATTTGTCGGTTTTTTTTTCCCTTTGTAAATTTATATAGCACAAAGCAAGATATAGGAAGAAGGGTAGCAGATCCCTATTTACTATTTGTTGTATTGTCTATTCTATTTTTTATGATTTTTTATTTTTTTGTTAATTCTTTATTGTTGTTTATTTTTTATTTTTTCAATCTTTTTCTTCTAAAAACATCTTCTTCTTGGATAAGAATTTCCAGAAGAGGGGAGTGCACTAGACATCTTGCTACACATGTAATGGTCACTTTAATTGAGTTTTGTAAAGAAGTCAGAATTCAAAATTTTCTTCATTTCATCTCAAAATAACTATTATTTTTTGACTCATGTGGGTAGAGTTCTTTCTTTTTATGTGTTATATTTACTCCAGAATGGTGAATACAAAAGAGTTGCCAATTCATGACTTCAAAGCAGAATCAGTCACTTTGTCAAGGGGACATTGGTTCCTGGATAGTGAAGCTGTGATAGAGAAGGTGGACCTGGAGTCAGATGAAGAGCCAGAGATTCCAGAGGCACAAAAGGTGGTGAAGGAGCTCAAAGAAACTCTAAGCATAATTGGACAACATATATTCACAGTGGGGGTAGGAGGATATAAATATACTATGCTGTGTCAAGAATTCTATAGATTTCAAAGGGTAGCCGTCAATCATAAAAGGTGGAAGGCAGTAGGGTTGCATAAATTGCTGGAAGAACCCATATTTTTCATAGATTTTGAGAGAGTGGCACAAGTAATGAACAGTTTGTTGGAAGTAGGAAAAGGTAATGATGCTTATTTCCGGTGCAAAGTCAAGAACAAAGATAATCAGGAGGTGAATATCATTATTAAAGCAGAGCATATCAGAGAAGCTTTGCAATTCTACCCAATGGGAACCAAGCTTGACTATAGTTTTGTGAAGAAGAATAAGGAAACTTATACAGGATATTCAAAATTTCCTGACTTCAAAGGGAGAGAGAATGAGGAATATGCCATTAGGATGTTTTTACAATATTTCTGTTTCCCAAAGCTACCAAGGTATACCATGCCACATAAATCTGTTACATTACTTATGTTCAACAACAAGGACAGAACTAAGCCCTTCGGAGTCATGGATGTAACCCCGTACATACATGAACAGTTGAAAGAAGCAGCTAAACACTGGGAGCAGAAAAACTATATGAATGGAGCCCAATTTCTCACCAGGATCATATATCATGTATTAGGAATGGAAGATCAATTGAAGTTGGCTCCAGAGGCACAATATTTCAGAAGCCTTATGACAGGAATCAAGAGTCCTCCCAGGAAGATGTCTGTAAGAGAAGTAGAAGGACAAACCAGCATGAGGGGGTCAGGAATGAAAAGGAAAGTAATCTCAGAGGAAGTAATCCCTGTAAAGAAAAGGAGGTTGGATCCAAGGAAGGTTGAATTGGAGCAGGATGAAACAACCAAAGAGGAGCATGAAGCTGCTCAGAAACAGGTCCAATCTTCTAGTGATCCTCATCCACCTCAAACAAGCAAAGAGCAGTTATATACTTATCTGACTCGAGGTAATAACAAAAGAGCAATATATGAGGCACAATATCAAAAGATGCTGGAAGATTATTCTTGCAAGGCAACAGATTGGGTGCAAGAGGAAGTAGAGCATTATGAAGAGCTTCATGATCAAATGATGGCAGCCGAGACAGAGGAAGTATTTGTTAAGAAAGGAGTAGAACTGCTAGCATACTTCAAAGAGCTGCAAGGACCTCCAGAAACCAGAACCACAGTGGTAGCTAAAAGGAAAGTTCAAAAGAAACCAGTACAAAAGAAGAAGTTGACCAAGAAGGGGAAGGGAAAATCAGTAGTTGAATCTGTAACTTTAAAAGAGACAGAAGAAGTGACAGTGGGAGAAGAGCAGAAGGAATTTATTGTTGCAGGAGAGGCAAAAGTAAAAAAAACAGGCATAACAGGATCCTCACAATTTTCGTCAAATTCTGATAGTGATATTGAAAATTTCTTATTAAAAAGTTTGAATTTTTCAGTACCTAGTACTCCAAATGTGGTTACACAGACCACTGAGAAACATAAAACATCTGAAGAGTTGAGAGAGAAGCCTCAAGAGAAGCAAATTCAGGAAGAAGCAGTTAAGCCACTCAGTCCTGAAGAAGAAAGAAGGACGATGAAAGGAAAGACAATAATGGCAGAGGAAGAAAGTGAAATAAGAAAGGAGAGAAAATCAGAACAATTGAGGAGGGTGGAGGAGAAAAATGAGGAATTTACAAATAGAATAATTGCTTTGGAGGAGTTAGAAGTACAGAAACAAAATAGAATTCAATATCTTGAAGAAAAGAGTGTAAAACTAACAGAGCAGAATAATAAACTGGAAATGGAGCTCAGAAAAATTGAAGGAAGATATAGAACCTTGCAGACTTCTTATCAAATTTTGACTAAAGCAAATGAGGAAATAAACAGGCTATTATTGGAAGAAGGTCAGTTAAAGGATGAAAGCAAGACTGCTCAGATGACAGAGGAAGAAAAGGAAGAATTGCACAAGGAGATTAAGAGATTACAAATAGAATTGAAAGAAGCCAAGGAACTAGAGAAGCAAGCCAGTACACATGCTGCTACATCAATGAGAGGTTATAACAAGTTGCATATGGATATGGAAAAAGAAAGAAGTGATTGGCAATTAAAATTAGAAAAAGAAAGAATTGAATGGATAAAAGAAAGAGAGATTTTTCTCTACAGTAGGTGCAATAGAAATAGCAGCATGAACAAGAATCTACTGAATATCATCATCTTCGACACCATCTCCATCAGCTCTAGCACCTGTATTTGTAGTACCTCTATTCGCGGGTGTAAGAGGACGCCTTTCAACACCATGCAGAATATTCCATAGTCCTTTTGCGACCAATACATGATCCATCATATAGGCGCATAATGGGTAGTTGGTACCATCTTTCAGCCATGGCCAGTGACTAAAATACCTTGATGCAAAAAATTGACTCTATCTCAAAAAGTTGAATAGAACTACCGAGACAAATTCTGTTAAACGTGTAGCAGACTTCAAGATGCTTATACTAGCGAACCGAAACTGGTATATACCTTTGGCACAAAAAGATGGAATAGCTTGCACAAGCATTGTGATAGTGCGTTCGGAGGCCGAAACGAGCTTAGATCACAATTTCGGCACTACATAGCGAAGCAATTTTGATCTCTGAAACACCTTGAGTATGCTTACCGAATTATGTGTGATTTTGAGAATGCAATTGGAGAGGTGTAGACAATGCCCTACATGAAGCGGCAACCTACTGTGATACCAATTGTTGGAGTTAAGCATTTGTGCAAGCACACAAACAACACAAGGAAGAAGAAGAGGCTTGGAGCACAACACACAATGCTGAATGTATTACCACTAGGATATACAAAGATAAGTATCCCGCTAAGGGAATAGGCATATATACAAGCCGGGGGAAAAGAACCTCCTAAAGAGGGAAAAAAGTGCCCCGACAGTCCGAGAGTGTTCACACACATCACTATATATCAACATGTGTGGCAGGCAACAAAAACTTGATTTGATAAAGCAAAACACACTCTCAAACACAAAAGAGATGAGAAAAATGAACCATGAACCATGAACCATGTACAAAGAAATATTCCATAAATGAATCATGGAGAAAAGAGATATATATTCCATAAATGAACCATGTACAAAAGTGTGGGAAACCACTGCCATATATGATCCAAATATAAAATGTGGCAAACCATTGCCATATAGAAACCAAAAATTATGGCGTACCACTGCCATATATGAGCCAAATACAAAATTATAGCACACCACTGCCATAGACATGCCCAAAGAGATCAAAGCATTTATATCTGCAGTCGTGCAACAAAAAGCACATTCATGAAAAGAGATGACTTGACATGCTATTTATAAACAACAACTAAAACACATGTATATGTATGGATGCATGTGTATTGTGTATGTTTGTATATATGTAAATATTTGTACGCATATGTAAAAACCCTAAAACCCTAATCCTAAATACCTAGACCTAAAACATGTGTATGTGTGTATATTTGTATATATGTAAATATTTGTATGCATATGTAAAAACCCTAAAACCCTAATCCTAAATACCTAGACCTAAAACATGTGTATGTGTGTATGCTTGTGTATATATATGTGCATGTGTATATGTATTATGTGTGTATATATGTATGCATGTGTAAAAACCCTAAAACCTTAATCTAAAGAATTAGACCCAAAACATGTATATGTGCATATGCATGTGTATATACATGTTTATGTGTATATGTATTATGTGTGTATATTTGTATATATGTGTATGCATGTGTAAAAACCCTAATCCTAATGACCTAGACCTAAAACATGTATATGTGTGTATGCATGTGTATATAAATATGTATTATGTTTGTATATGTGTATATATGTATATATGTGTGTGCATGTGTAAAAACCCTAAAACCCTAATCCTAAAGACCTAAACCTAAAACATGTGTATGTGTGTATGTGTGCATGCTTGTGTATATATGTGTATGTGTATATGTATTATGTTTGTATATGTGTATATATGTGTATGCATGTGTAAAATCCCTAAAACCCTAATCTTAAAGACTTAGACCTAAAGTATGTATATGTTTGTATGTGTGTATGCTTGTGTATATATATGTGTATGTGTATATGTATTATGTGTGTATGTGTATATATGTGTATGCATGTGTAAAAACCCTAAAACCCTAATCCTAAAGACCTAGACCTAAAACGAGTATATGTGTGTATGCATGTGTATATACATGTGTATGTGTATATGTATAATGTGTGTATATGTGTATATATGTGTATGCATGTGTAAAAAACCTAAAACCCTAATCCTAATGAGCTAGAACTAAAACATGTATATATGTGTATGCATGTGTATATACATGTGTATGTGTATATGTATTATGTGTCTATATGTGTATATATGTGTATGCATGTGTAAAAACCCTAGAACCCTAATCCTATGCATGTGTATATATATTATGCATGTATATGTGTGTATGTGTGTATGCATGTGTATATACGTATGTAAAAAACCTAAAACCCTAATCCTAAAGACCTAGACCTAAGACATGTATATGTGTATATGTGGGTATATATATATATATATATATATATATATATATATATATATATATATATATATATATATATATATATATATATATATATATATATGTATGTATGTATGTATGTATGTATGTATGTATGTATGTATGTATGTATATATATATATGTGTGTGTGTATGTGTGCATGTATGTATATCTGTGTATGTGTGTGTATGCATATGTGTGTGTATGTAAAAACCCTAAAATCCTAATCCTAAAGACCTAGACCTAAAACATGTATATGTGTGTATGCATGTGTATATGTATTATGTGTGTATATATATGAAAGCAAAAAACCATAATCCTAAAACCATAACCCTAATACATGCATATGTGTGTATGTGTGTATGTATCTGTCACATATGTGTATGTGTATGTGTGTGTATGCTTGTGTGTATGTGTGTGTGTGTATATATATATATATATATATATATATATATATATATATATATATATATATATATATATATATATATATATATATATATATATATGTGTGTGTGTGTGTGTGTGTGTGTATGTGTGTGTGTGTGCGTATATGTGGATGTAAAAACCCGAAAGCCCTAATTCTAATGATCTACATGTAAAACATGTATCTATGTGTATGTGGGTATGCATGTGTATATATATGTGTATGTGTATATGTGTTTATATGTGTATATGTGTATATGTGTGTACGCATGTGTGTATGTAGGTAAAAACCAAAAACCCTAATCCTAAAAAGCTAACCTTAAAACATGCATATGTGTGTACATGTGTATGTATATGTGATGTGTGTATGTGTGTATGTGTGTATGCATGTGTATATGTGTAAAAGTCAAAAACCCTAATCCTAATACGTTAACCCTAAAACATGTATATGTGTGTATGTATATGTGTTGTGCGTGTATGTGTATATGTGTGTATGTGTATATGTGTGTATGCATATGTGTGTGTGCATGTGTGTATATGTATGCATGTGTATGTATCTGTGTATGTATGCATTTGAATGTATGTAAAAATCCTAAAACCCTAATCTTAAAGACCTAGACCTAAAACATGTATGTGTGTATGTGGGTATGCATGTGTATATATATTTGTTTGTGTATATGTGGGTATATGTGTATATTATGTATGTATGCATGTGTGTATGTAGGTAAAAACCAAAAGCCCTAATCCTAAGAACATAACCCTAAAACATATATATGTGTGTATGTGTTTATGTATATGTGACTTGTGGGTATATGTATTTGTGTGTACACATGTGTACATGTGTGCATGTGTGTATGTATATGTTTGTGTATGTGTATACATGTGTATGTGTATATATGTGTATGTGTATGTGCATGTGTATATGTATGTATATGTGTATGTGTATGTATATGTGTATGTGTGTCTATGTGTGTTTATATGTGTGTCTTTTTTGTGTGTGTATGTATGCATAAGTATATGTATGTCCATATGTGTATGTATGTGCATGTATGTATGTATGTGTGTGCATGCATGTATGTATATATGTGTTTATGTATGTATGCATATGCATGTATGTACGTATGTGTGTGCATGCATGCATATATATATATATATATATATATATATATATATATATATATATATATATATATATATATATATATATATATATACATACATACATACATACATACATACATACATACATACATACATACATACATACATACATACATACATACATACATACATACATACATACATATATATATATATATATATATATATATATATATATATATATATATATATATATATATATATATATATATGTGTGTGTGTGTGTGTGTGTGTGTGTGCATATGCACATGTGTCTCTTATGTGTGTATGCATGTGAGAGTTGTGTATGCATATGTGTATGTATGTGTTTGTATGCGTGTGTTTGTATGTGTATGCATGTGAGAGTGTATGTATATGTATATGTATGTGTATGCATATGTGTATGTATGTGTGTGTATGAATGTGTGTGAATGTATATGTGTGTGTGTATGTATGTATGCATATGCATATATGTATGTAATAGTATGCATGTGTGTGTATGTATCTCTAATACTCTCTCTCATTCTCTCTATCTATATCTCTCTCTTTATCTCTTTTTCATCTCTCTCTCTCTCTTTTATCTCTCTCTCTCTCTCTATCTCTCTGTCTCTCTTTTTCTGTAATAAAGTAAGTTTATGATCTAGGAGTCTGGCCGGTTCAGATAGATATGAAATCGGACACCATTTGGTCATCCGTGTGTATGACCAAAGATCTGGAGTTTAGACTTACTAGGAGGTCTTGTGCTCTTGTGAACAAGCGATCGACTTAGCTTAGTGGTTAAGTCTCAAGGATGTGAAGGAGGAGGTACAGGGTTCAATCCCTATAGGGGACATGGGGAGAGTATTTTGCCCAAAGAGATCTAGAGCCTTCTAGAAGCATCCACTTGAGTTAACTCGAGTTAACTGGGACACTTGGCACACATGCACTTACATGGCCGACACATGGATGGTTAGTATCCACCTGCCCAAGAAGGCAGTCCCCTGGAGAAAGCTATATATAGAGGCATTTGGTTGCGAGGAGAGTCATCTCTCTAGCATGTGGTGGTCATATAATCCTTGTTCTCTTGCATTGGTATCAAAGCTTGGCATTTCTCTTCATCTTTTTCATCAAGATTTTTGTGAGTAGCCATCTTCTAGCTTGCGGGCGTGCTGAAGCACCATCACGAAATCATTTAAGTGGGCATATTTGAAGGAGGAGTTTGCAACAGGTTTCCCCAATGTGATCACATAGGGATTCGAACCTGCATCCTTGTATTGAGGATGATATCTCTTGACCAAGAGAGCGAATCCGAACCTAATGTTTGCATATTGTAGAAGCACGTAAGGCACAAGTAAAATTACATTTTCAGGGGGTACAAGAGGATCGAACTCAGCCAATGTGATCACATAGGGATTCGAACCTGCATCCTTGTATTGAGGATGATATCTCTTGACCAAGAGAGCGAATCCGAACCTAATGTTTGCATATTGTAGAAGCACGTAAGGCACAAGTAAAATTACATTTTCAGGGGGTACAAGAGGATCGAACTCACTACCTACTGGTCGCTGAGAATTTCCAATATCCAAGACGGAGACACAGTTCTGTCATCAATTTCTCTATGTTAATCAACAATATCTTTAGTCCGCTGCTGAAAGCTCCTTCATAGAGATCAAAAGCAAGACCGACGACTGAGACGGGTCTTGAACCCCTTACCATCCAAAGCCCAATGATACGCTCTATCCTCTAAGGAAGCAGCGCCGATGGTCGGAACCTACTTTATTCACAAATCAATCTAATTTTTTATTCCCCATGCAAATCTCCTAGATGACTAAGAAGAAGAACAAAAGATGGTGCGCAAAGCAAAAGCGAAGTACTCATTGCATGGGTCTCGAACCTATGACCTCCGCGGGGAAGACTTTCTTCTATCTAGTAAAGCTTTTGCTTGGCGTGATTAATGATTTCTGCTTCATGTAGATTTTCTGAGGGTCCTGTCAGTTCCTAAATCGGAACCATAGTATAGAAGCAAAAGGAGTTCGTCTCTAGACCTCGAGCATTAGTCTGCAACGACTCCACCACTACAATGAAGACGTTCAGTGACGTTTAGTTCTCTGCATATTCCTATCTACTCTCTATCTCTGCACACGAACTGATTGATCTAAGCCATTTGATCAGTTCTATTGGTTTGCATCTGGAGTTCTTTTATATATTTATATTATGTCCTAGAAGCTTAGATTATCCAAAACAAAAAGTATGAAGATCGTCCCACAACTGGTGGACATGGAAATCCATCTACGCCTATCTACAACTGAAAATGGTGCCTCAACCATTACCATAATATGCTTTGAAGGGCATAGAAGAACATGAAAAAGAAAAGCTCTTCAAAGAGGATTATACGACTCTTCTCATAGATCAAAGGATTGAAGCCAAATGTGAGCATGGCTATGAAGGTTGGCTCTTCTTTGCATGGCAAGATTTTTTCCCAGAAGACCTAAGGGTGCAAAATGTCTCTTCCAGAGGATCAAGGGTAGGACATACCTAATTAAAAGATAAGTATTTTCCAAGTTAATGATTGGTTTCAATATTTGTTTTTGCTCTCTGCTTTCATGTAGGATGCATTTTTATCATTGAAGTATGGTAGTAAAATTCATTCTTGATAATCTTGATGCAAAATTATTGAAACCTACATGAAAAAGCATAAAGATATTGAAACACTCATTAAACACAAGCATAGGCATGCAAGAACAGGCATTTATATATGCATGATTGTTGGTTAAGTAGTTGAATACTTATCTTAAGCACTTTTCTCTGGATGAGAAAAGTATGCTTGGTTTTGTTTAAGCTAATTAGAGCTTAAAGAAGAAACCCAAGTCAAATTAATCTTTGGGAATCAAGATATTTTCTAAAAGATATATCAAAGTAATCTTTGGGAATTAAGCTACTTCCTAAAAGTTAAGCCAGTAAAGGAAATAGCCCAGTTAACTATTTCCATAGTTAAAAAGGAATATCTTTTGGACAAGCAATAAAGCCTCAAGTCTTCTTCTTGTTCAATTGTCAAGATTTCTTTTAGAGAGATTATTGCACTAAAGCTAAGGATTCCAAGATGCATCATTGGAATGGAAAGCAAAAGATTCCAAGATGAATCATTGGCTTAGTATGGATCTCTAGTCGTTGAAGAATAATGTTCTCCCAAGTAGTGAAAAAGAAATTCTTTAAACTCTTTGATAGAAAGTAGTTCCCAGCAATTCCCAACCCTTTGGTATGGGTACACCAAAAGAAAGCGTCAATCCAGCTATTACAAAGATGACTGGTGTCCCCAATCACACAGTAAGAGATGCACTGACACCTGCAATAGAAGATAAAATGAACAAGAGTGCACTGCCACTTAAACAAGATCAACTGCTTGTTAGTAGTACCAGACTTCAAATTATACAGGCTGTAGAGAAATTTACCCCAAATTTGGTCAAGCTGGGAAGATAAGCAACAAGTTTGATACCTGAATCTATCCCCAGCCAACATAAAAACAACGTAGACCCAATCCAGCACACACTATATTGTATGTCACTCCCATTAGCCCTACAAGGGACTCCCATGCTCATAGCAGAACTGAACAGGAAGGAAGGCCTGCAGGGGGAGAAAAGCAGAACCTTGATTCTAGGCCAGGGCCACACAAGAACAGGGAACCACTGAAGACCTTCTTTGCTTCCAGCAACCCAGCGACATAACATGAGTCTAAAACACAAGAAGGCATCAGTCAAGCAAATATTGACATGACTGGAATCCCCAACAGCATGGTGGGAGATCTTTTGAGTGAAACAGACTCTTGCCATCTAGTGCCCAATAGGGAAATGGATCACTTCATTGAGGAAACTTTGTTGAAGGAGTCCCACCACAAGCTGAGGATCAGGCAGAGCAAGAGTAATCTGCGACTCAAACAAAAAAAACTGCTTGTTAGTGCCATACTTCAAGTCATGCAAAATGTAGGGAATTTTAAACCATTTGGTCCAACATATGAGATGATAAGCAAATACTTTGATATCTGTCCCTATCCCCAGTCAACAGTAAAAAAAACAGACACACTAATGCATGGTATTCCCTTCAATCTTGAAGGGGCTTTCCATTATGATCACATAACAGAGCAAAAACCTGGTTCCAAGAGAAACCAGACTGGGACACAAAGGAGAAAGCACCCAATTCAGCTCAGGCTAGCAGTTTATACTAGACAACGTGACTTTACTTTTCTTAGTTTCAACTTCCATTTCATATTTCAGTTGACTGGGCACTTTCTTGGTATCCTTGTGCCGTTGGACAAAACTTGTGTTCCTGCCACCTAAAAAACAATAGGCAGCCAGGGAGTTTAGCTTCAATCCTACCAACACCAAATTGATAAGCATCTCCACCTTCACGGCAATAGTTCCTCTGACATCTGCAACTCCAGAAAAGGGAGCTACTAGCTTCCACTGACCACTGTAATAATGAGTCACTTCACAGACATGCCTACAACTTGATATAATCCATTTTTAAAACACATAAAGACGAATGTTGGACACAAAAAGCAGAATCACAGCAATGCACAACGTGGGCATGCACACACAAGGAAAATAGATACTGACCTCTCACTTAAGCATCATCATACCTACTATTTTTAGGGGGTTTGACCAATGATACAGATTCTCTAAATAGATCTTTTCTTTTAGGATTGACGTTGCCAATTTCCATATTGTCAGTGTTGACCATGTCAATGTCTTCCTGGTTGAAGTCTTGCGAGGCAAGTTGGGCAAGCACAATTTGGTCCAGCCTGTACAGATCCTTAGCAAAAGCCTCGAGTTCCATATTGCGAGGAATGTAAGTGGATGGCAAAATACTTGAAAGGAGAGAGCTTGTGGTTTTTTCTTATGCACCACTTGTGTCCACTCAGGCTCGTCCTCTTTATCGGGGGTGTCATGAACAATTTCTACGTCATCTTGAGAATTATTAGATTGAGGCACATTTAGGTTCTCGTTCTCTTTTCCTGCCACTTCTCCACCGCTGACCGAGGTGAAAGGGTTTGCTGCTTCTTCTAAAAGCACGTTGAACATGTTGGAGGATTTAGGGTTTTTCTTCTTTTGCACCTTGTTATAAACTTTCTGCATACTAATAGGCAAACTAGGACCGACATTAGGGTGCTTTGTGTCCTTAGGGGAGCTTTCATATTTTTTTTGAAGCAAAGGGCAATCTTTTATCAAATGGCCTTGTTTGTAGCAGTTGAAACAGGCATTGGGTAAATTACGATAGGAAACCTTTTGTTCATGTAGCTTCCTACCATATGAATCTTTAATGATAAGGGAAGTCTTAATGGGTTTGGAGGTATCTATCTCAATGAGCACCGGAGGGTCCCATTTGGGATTAATATTTCCTTTGTTTCTCTGCCCTAGAGTTCTCCCGAGGAGACTACTAAGACTATCGAGCCAAGGATAAAAGTCTACTGGAAAATTTGAGAATTCAACCCAGACTGGAACCTTGGTGGGTTTACGTCCTCTAGGGTTAAAGCCTAAGTACCACTTGAATACAGATATAGGCGTAAGTTTAATGAGCCATTGCCCCTCACTTACAACCCTCAAAGCACTATCAGCATCCACAAAGTAAAACAAAAAGTAATTATTGGGCAAGTACTCGATGTGTTTGACTAATATACCCTTTGCTTCCCATAATTGCTTTATCCACCCCTAAGCACGTCTAGCGCTAGGCGAGGCCCGTGACATAAGCCTATCACCACTTGTTCACCAAGCTGAGCCTGCCATCTGTCAAGGGCATTTCTCTCAATGATGAGAGTGTCCTCGTCCCTATCCATAAACTCGGGATCAAGGCAAACCGTGTGGGCCTTTTCATCACCTTCGACAACCTTCTCCTTTCCTTTATCTAAGGATTTACTTGGAGAGTTGCAGGCCTTACCTGGGTGAGCCATGAAGAGAGAGTCAAGGTTCGATGGATGCACTGTGGCCGCCTCAGCAAATGATTTGCGAGGTGCGTTGGGAGCAGGAATCACAGCTTGACAGTCTTCGGTTACTTCTCCCCGAGGAGAGGTTGCACCATTGAAGCATCACTTCCATTCGCGAAGCCATTGCGGAGGGCCTCGTGGAGGGCCATTAGAGCAGCCTAAGCGAGCACTGAGCGAAGTTGCACCAAAATAGGACTGTCCCCAAGGGGGCAAGCACGGACTATAGGCACCAAGGAGCCCCCCATCACCACAAACGAAGGAGCAAGGGTTTTCGTCGAACCAGGTAATCAGTGTTGACTCCATTTATTCTACTGACGACCTTTCTCTTGCTTGTAAACAGATCCTGAAGAGTAAAAGAATGGAAGTGCTAGACATTTTGGCTGGATGCTTTCCTGCTAGAGTTCTGGATATTGGTGTTGTTGCATCTGACATGTACAGACACTACAAAGCTAAGTCCTTTATCCCCATTTCCAAGATCACTCCTAAGCTGAACAGAAACTGGAGAGTGCAATGGTCCCCTTCTCAATGGAAGTTCAGTTTCTTGTGTATTTGAGACTTCCCCCACTCTATCAAGCAGTCCTGTTTACAGTGGGTTATTGTGCACAAAGGAATCTGGACCGGAGAGAGAGCTAGCAAGATTAATATCGAGTATGGTAAATGCACCCATTGTGGTCAATTCGAAGACTTGGCGCATCTGTTTATCAATTGTTGGCAGGCTCAAAAGTTTTGGGCCGTCATCAACCTTTACTGCTCATGTAATGGCCTTCCTCAACTTCGGTAAAGAGAAATTCTCCTGGGTGTGTGTTATAAGATGGATATGCTCCTTTGGCACTTGATGAGAAATCACATCTTGTGGTCGATTTGGAAAAGCAGATGCTCTAATTTATTTTCCAACAAACCCAAAGATTTTAGATTTTCTTGTACTACTGGCATCCAGAAAATTTTGTATTCTTGTAACTCTAATGTGAAAGATGCTCTTGATAGAGAAATGAGCACCCATGATATCCTAAGAAAGCACAACTACAGGAAATGGAAGTATTTCTTGCGTAAGCTGTATTCGAGGAAAAGAAGTCAAATGTGTGACTTCCTTGTGGCCATGATGTAACCTGGCCTCTGTGTCAGCTGTTGTGTCCCGTTTCCTTTACTGGGGTGTATGATGTGGCGTTATACCCCTTTGTATTTTACCTTTTTCTTAATTTTAATCTTTCTTGTTCTGTCAAAAAAAAAAAAAGTTTGAGCGCTGACAGTGAGTCTGAGTAAAAAGGTAACTATGATGGGCCAGAAAAGCAGCTGAGGGCGGTATGGAGATTGAAAGCAGTCAGTAACCAAAGGAGCGGAGGGCGATATGGAGATTGAAAGCAGTCAGTAAGCATACGGCGTAAACAGACGCCGAAGGGGAAAGAAAACCTGTACGGTGTGACTTGCATTATGGTGTCCTTCACTTTTCTGCTACATGTCGTGTCGTTTGTGACTGGTAAATGCTGAAGGAAAGGTCTGCGGACCACCACATGCAGACGCTTCATCGACAAATACCGAGCATTTGGACAATAAAAGCGACACAATCATAAAATGTGATGAATACAATTCACCATATTTTCCTACTGCATAAGCAGCATCGCATGTTACGTTCTCTGACGATGCCCGGTCCTATGATTAACGCGAGAAAGGCTGTACACTCGTTTCAAAGGCATCATGCAAGCAGATCTCGAAGGAAAAGAAAATGCATACGATGTGATCTTCACTGTGTTCTCCTTCACTTTTCTGCTGCATGTTGCGACGTTAACTTGTGAACGCTGAAGGAGAGATCCTGCACGGAGATGCTTCAATGCATGACTGATCCACAGCATTTGGAACATAAGAGTAACATGATCGATAAGTATGTTGAATCCGATTCACCTTATTTCTCCTACTGCACGACGAGAAGCCCATGACACGTTCCGTCACAATGCTTGATCTTATTGTTGACACGAGAAAGGCTGCATAAGTATTTCAATGACATCACGCAAGGGCTGTTCAACTAACTTGATAAGCCTGCGGAAACCACAAGAACGAGCTCGCGTGTATAAACGAGATGATCACAATCTCTGAGTGACGCCTGTGTCAACTCCACGCAAGAGATGAACAAAAAGAGGCACGTCTCAAGTAGAGAAGGCCATTTTTAACATTCTTCATGCTCATATGGGCATGATGATGCCTACTTGAGTCTCATCTGAAGTTTGAGCATGCTGTGACACTTCGCAAACTGTGCTGTTGAAGGCTTGCCATCTCCATGACATATTTCATAAAATGTATCAAGTATTTGGCAGACTTCTATAATACTTTTCATTATATTGTCAATCGAACAGATAAGGTCCCTTATAGGAATCCCGATAGAAATAATTTATGAGAAAGAGGTCGCAAAAAATTTGGCATAAGGAGGACACAGACTAGAAGATGATTTAGTTGCATAGCAACAACATTTAATCTTTGCTTTTTTTAAAGAGAATGTGCAGCCATAGTCTACTCTTTTTGGGTTGAATATATTGAAATAACAATCGTACAAGTCAAGGGCATAGTACCCATGGACGCCTCATATCCCACAAAGCAAGGATTAGATTAGATTGTAGAAGCATCACAAGGAAAGGGATATCTGAAGACATCTAATTTGAAAGACCGGAAGGCATTACAATTGGGTACACTAGCCATACTGCCCTATGCATATCCAATAGTGCAAGAGGGGTTGAACATGTGACCTCCGCCTCAACAGGTGGGCGCTCAACTAGTCCCCTTACTGTGCGTGAACCATTTAAGCTTTGTTGAAGCTTGCAGCAAGAAGCTCACTAAAAACTTCGTTGATTCTTCATACCAAAAACTAACTCAGCCAAATTACATTCTGCATTCATTCTTCTTTCTCTCTATTTCTTCTTAACACACAGCTGCGCCTCTTCACTTTCGTTACTATGCTTGCATCACTCCTTTCTTATATGTTTGTCTATTCATTCTCATCACATAGGCTAGAGGAAACATTAGCATAGCAATCTAATGCAAAAGAGGCCCTATTAGAGACTGAACCAATAGGATATGATAGAGGTCCATCTAATTTGTTGTCACACAAAGTCTGCACCAACCATTTTGGCATAGTTTTTACATCCTCAATAATACCTCTCTCATCAACAAGTGCATCATGTAAATTTGCATCAGAAATGGAATGATCCGCATCATCACATGAAACCTATAAAGGCTAGGAAGTTTGCTCATTAGGACTAGCATTAGACTGCCCACCTGTAAAAAGAGGCTGCAAAGTGTCATACATGTCTTTGGAACTAACTAATGTCTCCTTAGTACATGAAATTAATGGTTCAATAGCATCTTCCACAAAAACAACATCACGGCTAACCAAAATGGGTTTATTCTATGGATGATATAGACCATAGCAAAATACATTTCACTACTTTATCATCAATTTTTTGTGTTGTTGTTCAGGCACTAATGCATATGCCAGACAACAACAAGCACGTAGATGAGAAATAGATGGCTTGCAACCATGCCAAGCCTCATATGGAGTGATAGACTGCAATGCTTTAATGGGACACATATTAAGTACATATGTTGCACACATGACAACATCAAGCCAAAAACTATGTGGTAAAGCCTGACTCTTGACTATACACCTCGCCATATCCCTGAGTGACCTCTTCTTTCATTCAGCAACTCCATTCTGTTGAGGTGTATATGACACTGTACATTGATGTTTTATCCCACGTTAATCCAGAAATGCATTAAATTCCAAAGATATATATTCCCTCCTCGACCAAAATGGAGGGTGCTCATTTTACATGATGATAGAGTTTCAGTTGAAACCAGAAACTCTTTGAAGCACATAAACACTTTGGAATTTCCTTTCAATGGATATACCCATGCATGCCTAGAAAAATCATGATGAAAGTCATGAAGTAAAGATAGTTCCCAAAAGAGGGTGTTTGTATAGGACCACAAATATCACTATGAACAAGTTGTAATTTGTGAGTAGCTCGAGCTGAACCATCTTTTGGGAAGGAGGAACAATTGCATTTTTCCCAAAATACAGGCTTCACATACATGTTTTCCAGGTGCCTCAAGTTTCCACAAAGAGGACATCATTTCAAATTTCTATAGGCGTAGCAAACTAGCAAAAATTAGATGACCAACGCATGCATGCCAAAACTTTGCATCTGAGAAAGCTTGAGAATTTTATAGTCTATCAGCTTATACAACCCATGACATAAAACTCCACAAGCAATAATGACATCGCCATTTGACAGATCATGAACTATACAACTATCATCAACAAATTTACAACCAATCCAGTCTTGGCTAATGCTAAAACTGTTAATCGATTTTTCTTGATCATTGGCACAAATAAAGCATCTGACAATGTAAAAGAACTACAATCAACAATAGTCAGAATGATCTTACCAACTCCCATAACATGATAAGAGGAGTTGTTGGCGCATGTGATAGTATTCCCTCTAGGGGCAGGCTCGAGTGAAGTGAGGAAACTACACTATGAGGTAATATGTTTTGTCACCCCACTATCAAAGTACCAAACATTTGAGTCTACTACAGACATACACTATTCATGAGAAGATAGATCATAACTGCAAATAGTGGTAAATGCCAATTGTTCATTTTGCACAACATTAGTAGAATCTTTTTTGGGTGTAGAGGCCTCTACAACAACCATTCCAACCTCTTTCTTCCTTTCCTCTTTAGCAGCCATTTTTTAACAACTCTTTATAACATGATCATTTCCTTTGGAATATTATCAAAACAATTTTCACTTTTTTTGTTTTCTTTTCTTTGTCTTCCTTGTTCGATTGTATAGAATTAATAGGATTTTTCTTACTAGTAGAAGAGCTTCATTTACCTTTGCCCTTCTGACTAGTCAGGAAAACTTGATCTAGAAGATGCATAATGGACATGTTCTGCCTAGACTGATCTTCTTGCAATAGAACAGAGACTAACTCCTCAAATGATAAGGCATTTGGATTGCCTTTCATCATCAAATGAAGAGTAGAAGCAAAAATATGATATGAATCGGGAAGAACATTCAAAAACAGTCTGCACAAGTGAACTATTAGGCAAGACTCATCAATAGAAATCAACTGTTCCTTCAAATTTTTGATCTTTGTCAGAAAATTATCCATGGAATCTCCTTCATTCATGTGCTCACTCTCGAACTGTTTTCAGAGGTAAGCAACACGAGCCTCATTCCTTGCCTCGTATAAAGTGGTAAGTTTATCCCAAGCATCCTTCGCTATTCCAAAAGAGCGAATGTGAGGAATAATGGCATGTTTGATAGACAAGGCTATCAATGCATGTGCATGAGCATCTTTGCCATCCCAATGATTTTTCTCTCTAGTGCATACAGTAGGAACCGCAACACGAACAAGAACATGAAGAATATTGTTGTCTTCAACACCATGTGCATCACCATTATCAACTTTGTTTGCAGGTGAAATATGATGTTTTTTCAATACATTACACAATATTCCATAGTCCTTTTGCAAGCAATACATGATGCATTATATAAGCCCACAATGGGTAATTTGTACCATCCAACTTATCCTCAACAAACAATATATGGAATACATCATTGCTTTGAGCCATGGCCACTAACTAAAATATCTTGATACAGAAAAATGATTGTATCTAAAAACATTGAACGAAATTACCCTCATAAGTTCTGCTAAACCTATAGTAGACTTTGGGATTCTTATACTGGAAAATGGAAACTTGTATATATCTTTGGCACAAAAAGACAAAATTTACTACATAAGGACTACGATAGTGTGTTCGGAGGCCGAAATGAGCTCAGATCACGATTTCGGCACCAAAACGTGAAGTTGTTTTGAACTCTTAATCACCTCGAGTATGCTCACCAAATTTTGTGCAATTCTGAGACTCTGACCGAAGGGGTGTCAATGATGCCCTAGATCAAGCGGCAACATGCTCTGATACCAATCATTAGAGTTCGAGTTTGTGGAAGCACATGAACGACACAAGGAAGAAGAAGAAGCTTGGAGCACAACACACAATACTGAATCTATTAGCACTAGAATGTACAAAGATAAGTGACCCCTTAAGCTTATAGGTGTATATAGAAGCCAGGGGGAAAAAAACCTCCTACAGACCGAAAAAAGTGCCCCAATGGTCCTAGGGTGTTCACACACATCACTACCTAAATATATCTATAGGTACAAAATCCTTTCAATTGTTCTTATAGGCAACTCAAGATGTCCCTCTCGTCTAGGGAAATCACATTTTTTGTGACACATATGTTCTCTTGATTTTGAATTTAAGTAATGACATTGTAGATTCTTGCAACCGTCTTAGCAAAATTTGGCACCAAGACTTCCTCAAATTCTCAAAAATACAAGTAGTCATATCTTTGAGCTGTTGGGAAGTTGAATTTTATCAACGAGATTCTTCTTTGGATTTCTAATCTAGTTTTGTGACTTCACGCATGTTCCTCCAACCTCTCGTTCACCTTGGGTACCAAATAATTTCTTCTCTTTTGCATTTTGTAAAGCATGATGTCTTTAATATACAAAGAGATAGTGAAATTTAAGATATTCCTTTTTTCTCGATTTATGATCATTTTGGTCCTATGGCTTGAATATTAAGATGCCAGGCGTTGGGGAATTATATTTCAATCCCCAACAAAAGACTTGCTTTTCTTTTAACTATAGAGATTAGTTCACTTAACACTAGTTCTGTACTAGGACACTTGAGTGTCTTGGGACACTTAAGTGTCTTGATTTTACACCAAATTGATTGATTTTTCTTGATGACACCCTTGAGGCTTTGATGGCATACTCACTTGTATTTGATAGCCCACATCATGTACTTTTAGAGAAAAATATACTCTTTAACATTTTACAATTTCACATGGGTAATTCAATGACGAAGAAAATCGGAATTTTTAGAAACTAAATTTTTAGCATAACTGAAAACATAACACAATTCAAACATTTTGAAAAATTGGATAGGTTTTAGGAAATGGACAGTTATTCATGGACTTTGGTAGTGTAAAGCAAGGGTCTAGGGATCTCTAGAGAAGGTTGAACACTTCCATAAGTGATAAACATGGAATCAAAACTTGTCTTCTCTAGATCATTGCCATTTATCACACCTTTTAAAGAATGGCTCACTATAATTTGTATGTAAGTGAGATTGCAAATAATTGATAGGTTATCAATGGATAACCTTCATACTAATTGAATGCATATTTTTATTCAAAGTTAAAAGACCTCTGCTTTGAACTAGTAGCCATTGCATTTGGTGCTAACTTTCATGCTGAATTGGCAAAGCATATATTTCTATGTTCATGAAAAGAACATAGCTCCAAAGGTGGAATAAAAAATTATGATGAAAAATAATAATTATTTAAATGCTATTCTAAGTAATAAACCTTCCAAAATATGCTTTCATGCCATGTCTCATTCTTAATCTCATCAAATAACATGTGATCTGCAATGGTGATTTTGATAAGAATGAAAAAAAATTGGCATACATATTTCATTTGACAAAAAGAAGATGGCATCCATGATGGAAATAATGAACTTTTTCAAATGATCCTTATCATTTTATGATATCAAAGATTATATCAAAGACTTTTGAGTATTATTTTTAGTATGTGTTGGTGTGTACAAGGGATTGTGTGTTTATGCATGTAACAACTATCAAAAAAGTCTTTTGACTAAATATGTTTCTTTTGATTCTATCTGTACATGAATCTTGTTTCTTGGTAGGAACTAGTTTATTTTCTTGGACATCAAGCTAAATGTTTGTAATTTGGCATGATTCCAATTAGATGTTAATATTTGTATGTGGATATATTGGTTGGTGTCCACACATATATCTACTTTGTTTGGTGTGCATAGATCTGAAAAATTTGGTTGATTTTCAAAGATTGGTAGTTCCCTTATGTGTACACCTTGTTTGATGTCTTATTTTCTTTCTTCATGTGAAGAAACTGGATCTCTTCCATAACTATACATGCTTTGTTATGTGTCCACAAACTATTCATGATTGTATCTATAGAATTTGGTTGATGCCCACACAATAGAAGATTATTGGTTGTGTTGAAAGATGTGAAAATTTTGGTTGATTTCAAGAAATTATTTAGCCTCATATATGTAAGCTTTGGTTTGTTACGTCACACATTTTATACTTGGTAACTTGAATGTGTACACCTTTGATGATGTCCATAATTTCTTTTGAGCCATATATGTAGGCTTTAGTTTTTTGTTTTTGGTGACTAGAGTCATAGTAATTGATTTTATATGTGTATACCTTGATTGTTGTCTTCATACCTTGTTTGATTGTTGGCATATTTGTACACATCTGTGGATTCCCATAAGTTTTTTTGAACCATGTTTAGAACTAGTTGCTGTTTTTTGGTGTACAAAGTCAAAATAATTGATTTTATTTGAATTGAAATGATTTTTCTAAGTGAGTTTGAGGTTCATAGTATGTGATCTATGTTTCAAGGAATGTGTATAATTTTTTCTTTCATATGATGCATTTTTTTCTTTTGATAAAAATACATTTGATTAGGAATTTTCATGTTGTTCACTACCTAGCATCTTGAGAGGCTATTTACATGAACACAAAACATGATTTATTGTGTTTTATAATTTTTTATTAACCTTTGAAATATGTTTAATATGTGTGTTAAAGGATTTTCTCAAATTCACTTTGTACAAGGTGCGTGATTTTTTGGAAAATTGTCAAAAAAGGACACTTAAGTGTCCTGTTTTGGTACCAAACTAGTGTTAAAAGACCACTTGATTAGCACAAGGAGAACTCAATGATTTCTCTAGGAGAGATTGCAGAGAAATTATTTTGTTGAATAATTTAGATCTAACTTAATTTTATGGGTATTATGACTTGGATTTGTTCCTTCAAACTTCAGAACTAATTATTCTAATGTTCCAATTATCATTTTCTCTCCAGCTTCAAATTTAATGCCAAGTTAGAATTTCAACAACCACTCTATTAAATCTATAGAGAAATCATTAAGTTTTTTTTTTGGTGATTTTTAGTGATCTTTGGGCCTTTCACCTATGCTTTTTCTTTCATTAAGGCCTTAAGTCATGATCTTTAAGTTATCATGTTCGAAATGCAAGAATGATCCATGATCAATTTCTTTAATGTAGATCATGATGCCTAAATTCCTCTGATATTTTTTTTTGCAAGGGAATTTGTAGGGAAATTATTTATTGAATTGGACTTGAGATCCCTTTATTTACTTGGTTATACCCTATTTCCTTAGCACTTGATTAAAGTTGAAAATTAGAACTCAAATTTCCAATGCTTCATACTCAAAACCAAGTCACACTAGTACCCTTATGTTCAGGTATCGATGTATTCCAACTAGCTTTATCTGATGTCTTTAGCCTCAATCCGTTGTTAGTTCATCCTCTATCACATCCAATCACTAATATCTTTCAAGATTCAACAAACAACCCAACAGAAGCATATGGCAATGACTAATTAAATATTAATTCAATCATAAATTTGCAATATGCATTTGGTTCACTGTAATATACCTTGGGTTCATGAGGAAGAAAACTCCTTTATTTGATTAGAACTAGAGATGTGTTACTCATTGAGATCATATCCATATTCAAATTAATTTGGTTCTTATTAGAATTTTTTTTTAATCTATTGGCATTGATTGTAGTAATCCTATTCTTCAAGTTTCTAGCGATAAGACCATGAAAAATTGATTTTGGATGAGTCAATATTTTAAGAATGAACGAAGGGATTCTATATATGCACTCATGTATATTTTTTGTAATTTTATAGAGACTTAATAGAGGGAGCGTGTGGGGCGTGGAGAAAAAGTTGGAAAAAGCAGACATAGCGAGAAGAAGATGGAAAAAGGAGAGATCTAGTCGGGAACACGCACATAAAAGATATCAATAGAATATAGCTTGTACGGGAGTTTTCCAGAGAGACATGTGGTAAAGGAAAATATCGGTGACTGTTCATGTCAAATTAGTAGCCTTTATAGTCTCCCTTGCTAGTCCGAGATCTTGGGGGTTGCCAGATGTAACAAGATATTCGATCCGATTTTCCTCCATGTAACAGTCTGTACCAAGTTTAGGTTCTTCGCGGTTTCTCTTCGCAGAGGCCCAACTCAACATTTCTTTCCTTCTGGGAACTTTTCATGAATATCTGTCATGCAAATTGAGGTCGTCATCAGCTGTGCTTCCTCTGATGATCATCTGTAGTTGCTCTGATTATGGCGCAAATTATCATGGGAGGTCGATTAATGTTTTTGCTTTTGGCTATTGGGGGTGAACACATATGATTTGAGATCAATTGGATGACTATACGACAAACCATCTGAGGAAAAATTGGCATGCACGGAATACAAGATAAACCGGTCATCATTATCATGGCACTCACAACATCTGCTCACCTATTTTCTCACGTTAGTACTCTATATGCATCCTGATGAAGAAGTCTGATTTGTGATGCCGAGTGGACTGTGAAAGCGATCATAGGCTTTGAGACAAATTGTTGACAGTGAAGATGAAGATGGAGAAGTTTCTTGCCACTCATTTAATCTGTACTGTGATCGATGTATTATCGTTCAGCCACGCCTGCACATACATGTTAATCTGGCATCGCCAAGGACACCATCTTTGCTAATCCTTGATGCACTTAACTTTGACAAACTCGGATGCTAATTGAGAAGGACATGTCTCTTGACCAATCTGTCCAAGCGAGCAATAGAGAAGATTCAATACAAGCGAGAAATTTAGAAGCGACATCAACCATCATGAGTGTAGAACATTATGCTGATGGCTATCTATGCGCAGATCATTACTACTTTGGAGAAAGGTCTACAAAAGAACTTGGATGAAGAAAATGAGTAGAATATGGAGGATCGAGATTTAACGATGAAGATAATGATGATGACACTCAGATGGAGATGAAGAATATTTGGGAGGAATCTTTTTGACATCAAGTATAATCATCCATCGGATTTCGATTGAGATTGAGATCGTGAGTGAGAGTGTGATTGAGAGTGTGAGTGTGAATGAGATTGTGTTAACTCGGGGGTGGTCGGGAGGTCGAGCGCCCTTCTTCAAGAAGCTATTTTTCAAAGCTATTGTATCACGAAGGATGAGGCTTTATCCGAAAGCTATTGATTCTATATGGAATTGTGACATTTAATTCATCAAGATAAGTTACTATCAGCTTGGTATCTTGTATTTGATTTTTTTTCATTTGAACCAACTTTATTTATTGCCATGTTCGAGTGTTCATGAAAATTGGAGGAACGCTACATTCACCACCTCATACCTCTAAGATTGGCATCAAAATATTTTGATCAATTTCTCAATGTCCAAATTTGTAGCCAACCACATTCTCTCTCTAGGCACAATACTCAATTTTTCTCAATTTTCTTAAGAGCTCTCAAAGCATGTATTTTTGGAAGATGAAAATGAAAATGTTACATATGCGAGTACTCATTTTCTTTTAGGTTTTGATATGATGAAGAGGAAGCTAAGCTACTCTAAAAATTTCTTTGTGCTATAGAGACCTAAAGTATTGAACTTATCTTATCCAACACTAAAAAGTCCATCTTATTATCTCCCTACCTATTTTGCAATGAAGTGAAAGTGTGCAAGGATGAAAATGAAGATGAAAATTTCAAAAATAAATAAAAAGATGAAGCAAAAATCTTTATCAAATATTTGGCAACCTAATCCATAAGTTCAATCATCCATAGAAGAAAATGATTTGAAGCACGGCCTCCAAAAAGACCAAAACGTTTTTGTGGATCCACAAACAGACATCGTATTGGCTTGAAGTGATGGGGATCAACTTCTATTGTCAATCCAACCACCTTACTTCAAGCGATTCTATAGAGGCGTCACTACAAACATATGAAGCCCAAAGAATCTCAAGATGAAGAATTCCATCACATTTACCCACAAAATGATGAGCAACAAGTATGCAATTAAGTCTCACTATATAGATATGGCCTTAGACACCTCAAGAACACCATCAATGTTGTGGATGAAGAAGGGAATGAGAGAAAATTTCTCAAGGAAAAGAATGCACAAGATTTTATTCGGAGCACAGTCATAACTGAGTAGAACTGAGGGTTTTTATCTTTTATACTAAAAAGATAGATCCTTCACACTCATTTCACCAAATAAACTTAAAAATAGTCTTATGAGTTCCTATGACATAATTTGATGTATGGGCCCCACCCTTTTGACTTTGACCCCTCCCTCTTCTTGCTTTGCCAAAAAATACACACACACACACACACACACACACACATATATATATATATATATATATATATATATATATATATATATATATATATATATATATATATATATATATATATATATATATATGCATATACACACACGTACGTATATACATACATACTCTAAATATAACTTCAAATATAGGACGTCAAAGTTTAGATTTTGTGAAGAAAATCAAGCCAATCCCAAGATACATTTAGTGCGTATACATTTAGTGCTTATACAAATACTCATAGGTGAGGCGCCTCCTTTGAGTTTTGTCGCATTTAGTATCTCATAATTCAAGAATATTATCACTAAAGTGGGGCATCTCCAAATTTTTCATCTACATTATTAGTCCATCGAGGAAGATAGGATAAATGATGTGAGAAATTCCATGTTTAAAAGACTATGAGATATACCTAGATTGTTATGCAAGTATACCAAAAGGAAAACCTGATGATGCTAATAAACGTGTTCCTCGGGATGAGATAATAGACCAAAGTTATTTATCAAGTTCTATATGAGGTAAAACAAATAAACCTGATAAAAACGTAGAAGGGGCCATTTGTACTGAGAAATCATTCTTAAATGGAAGGATGATTCATAAAATAGTGCCATGCACTTGGGAAATGTGAAGGGCTCGAAAAAAAAGTTTACTTGCTTTCATGTTCATGAATGATTCCGTATTTTCTAGAACAATATATGTTGCATTTAAAGGTAGCATGATTGTGTGTGTATATGTGACATACGTTGCTCAGAGGATAAGGTTGAGTGCTGACATGAACCTAGAAACTTTGTCCCACAGCATTCAAGGATTATCACTACACCATACCTGTTTAGATTTCGTGTCAAATGGATGACTGCTTCTTCATGGATATTGATGAGTATGTATGTGTAGGAGAACCTCATGGTGTGCTCAAACAACGTTGTTTCTTCTTGTTTTAGAGAAGAAACAACGTAATATGGAGCGCATGGATTAAAATTCTTTCTCTTGAAGGGCGTCTCGTTACTCAGAGGACAAGTTTGAGTGCTGACAATGAGTCTACGGAGTGTCTTTATGGAGAGGATGACCAGTTTGAGTACACAGGATGAGGCTGAATAAAAGGAAAATTATGAAGGGAGAAAGGGGCTGAGGTCGGTATGGAGAAGGGACAGAGGGGCTGAAGGCGGTGTGGACATTGAACGTAGTCGGTTAGCACATTCAGTACGCATACATTGTACGCAGAAGTTGATGGGGAAAGAAAGTGCGTACGATGTGACCTTATTTTTCTGCTCCAATCAGTAGGTATGCTGAATACGATTCACCTTATTTCTCCTACTGCATAACCAGAAATCCATGATCCGTTCTCTAGCGATGCCTGGTCTTATGGCCAAAGATCGTTTGAACGGCATCACGCAACTAGAACCTGAAGGGGAAAGAAATTGTGTACGATGTGACCTTCACTATGGCTTTCTTTACTTTTCTGCTGCATGTTGTGTCGTCGTCACTTTGTGAACGCCGAACGAGAGATCCTGCACATGGAAGCTCTTCAGTATAAGATGAATACAGAGAGCAGTTGGACCACAAAACTGACAATCGATAACTCTGCTGAATAGGATTAGCTTATTTCTCCTACTTCGCGAGAAGTCCAATGCCTTCTATGGCAATGCCCGCTGAGACGAGAAAGGCTGTACACTCGTTTGAACTAACTTTAAGAGCCTGGTAAAACGAGAAGAACGATCTCCCGTCTACAACGAGGTGACCACAATCGGTGAGTGACGCCGATGTCATCTCCGTGCTAAAACTTCTATTATCCTGTGAAAGATGAACAGATAAGGCACGTCTGACGCAGCCGAGGCCATTTTCAAAGCGATTCATGTCCATATCTGGGCATGATGCCTACTTCAGGATCAGCTTAAGTTTGAGCCGGCATGGTAGCAGACAGCTATGGCACCATACAAAGTGTGCTCTTCAAGAGAGAAGAAGAAAAAGTTTGTGAGCAAAGTAGAAACTGTTTCTAATCTTGTTACAAGCTGTCGCATTTTGATGCTCAACATGAAATTCAGGGTCCAGCGTATAAAGATAAGGAAGTGCTACATTGTCTTGGACTCAATAGACAAAACAAAAGAGACATGGCATGAGCTTTTCAACGATTGGCTCATGCAACTGCTTTACATTCAAGTCTGAGGGTGGGTTCAGACAGATCCGGTGGAACTTTCATGCAATTTGGCTTTCTTCCGGGCGGAAGAGTGCAGATACTAGTGAAGCCGCCGCTTGGGTGTTCACATAAAAGGTGGTGGAAATAAAAAACCTTATTTTGAGTTGCCGCCCTTTGTGAACAATAAAATAACCAAAATTTGTATAGATATACCTCAGTCTCAGTCAAAACTTAACTAAAATATTCATTTTTAATATGATATGGCACCCGGTACACTTCAACGGCGAGGGGGGGAGGCCAGAACCAGCTTGGGAGTTCAGTGCCGCGATGTGGAATTAAAAAGTGAGTGTGCCTCCGCTCTTTGTGAATAGAGGGTGACAGACGTCCATAAATAATTGGTTGAAATCAAAACAAAAAAGATGCCACCGCTCGTTGTGAACCCGCACTGAATCTTCGTTTGCTTCAAGCCTTTCTATGAGACAAAACAGTGAGATGTGCTATATAGCTTTTTTTTCTTAGAATACAGAAATTAAATTAATGGAGAATGATACAACTGTGCGAAGGGCAGGCCCTCATCTCAATATCAACTGGAAAGCCCCAAAACCTGATGAAGGGGGCAAAAAAGGCTAGAGAGAATAAAACATCAAAAACCTTTAAGAGGAATACAGAGGAAGCATGGCAGCTTTCCACTCGTTAGACGTAGTGTTGTTAATGATACAACCAAAGGTCAGGGGTTTATCATGAGCATTGTTGATGGAGTTAATGCACACCTCAGCAGACCTCTTGAGCTCTTTTTTACAGCTCATAAGAAGGTCTTTTTTGCTACTTTGGAACAACTTCTGATTTCTGCTGACCCATATGTGCCAAATGATAATGGCTCTCCAAATATGCCACAAGGGCATGTCCATCCTATAGCAACAACCGAGCAGGATCTCCTTAAGGTCGAGACTGGAAATACCACAAGCTTGGCAACACTTCTAGAGAAGCCCCCAGAATCTTTTAGCATGCAAACAATTGATAAAGAGATGAGCAAGATCCTCCTCAACGCCACAGAAGCAGCATTCTCCATTGCTTATGTTAAGAGACTTAGCCTTCTTCCTAGTCCATAATCCATTGTGGTAGATCAACCACAACAAAGTACAATGTTTCTGGGCCACAGGAAAGACCCAGATGGTTTGAAAGTGATACTTCCATTGTTTGATGGACCAGTTGGTTAGCCACCTTTTGTTGAGCTTTTTGACCACCTTGGCAAAGTCTCCATGACGAATGTGGAACTTATCCAGCATGTCTTTAGCCACCTGGAAAATATCAATGTTCTTGCATTGGGGACAGCTTTGAGCCTTAGCTCTGAACCGTTCCGTTGCCTTGATTAAAGCCTGTTTACAACCAGCAGAGAGACAAGTAAGATCATTTATCCAGTGGTTATCCACAACAGAGTCTAAATGATAAAAGTCTTTATAACAAATAAATCCCCTTTTTCTGCATTTGTTATGGATAATGCATAGAGTTTCATAATCTTCTTCAGCAAGCCAACCAGTCCAGGGACAATCCTGCAAATAAAAAAAGATATTAGTGGTGAATTTAGTATTGGGCTCATAACTCTTTTTGATACACATCCAAGCATTCCACATGTTGCAGATCAGTATGCTTCCTTTGGGAGTAAACACGTGGGGAGAACACACAACATTCCAAAGGTTAAAGTTAATCCAAGCCTTGTTTCCCTTCACATAGAGATCCTTGATCTTTCTTTTAATAAGGCAGGCCCAGTAGTCAGAGGAATTCAGGGATCTAAGAATCCATTTAGCTGACAATTGGTAGGCTAGCTTTAGAGGACAAAGGATACCAAGACCCCCCTCTTCCTTTTTCAAGCAGCAAGTGTTCCATGAAACTTTAGTAATGCCATCCTTATTGCAGTCTCCACTCCATAAAAATCTACAAGAAAGGGAAATAACCTGTTGAAGCTCCCTTTTGGTAGGCATCCAGCAACAGAGAAAGTAGACAATAGAAAGAAGAATATAATGATTTAAGACAAATATCCTATGAGGCAGATTCTGCCACAGGGCTATCCATTTAAAAATTTTATTTCTGAATTTTCCCATCACCCACTCCCATCTTTGAGAATAAGAAACTTGAAAATCCTGCTATATAGCTTTTGTTGGAAGTGTGGTAGACAAAACAAAAGAGAAATGGCGTGAGCTTTTCAACAACTGACTCATGCAAACTACTTCACATTTAAGTTGTAAGACCCTTCTTTTGGTTCAAGCTTTACTAAGAGACAAAAAAGTGAAATGTGCTGTATAGCTTTTGTAATATTCATCGAGATAGTCTGCTTGATTAAGTTTAACATGAATGCTCTAGATTATAAGTCTTTTCCTCATTCAAGATTTGAAATCTGTAGAAAGGTTGCTCGGTAATCACTTCAATTTTCTAGGCATGAATAGTGTTCTCGCCTTGAGAAAAATGATGCATGGCTCTCGATTTTGATACTTGGGTAAGCTCAATCTTGATGTATGGAATAATTTCCTAGCCTTACTATGATTGTTTGGGTATCAGTGAATGCATTGCCTTCATGAAGATGACGTGATGTCTACCACTCTCGAAGATGATTCAGCTCCAGAATTTGTAGACGTCTCCTACAACATCATCACCAACATATCCCTCAATAGATCTTTAACTATGGGATTCACACTCAACTCTTGCTTGTGTGGACTTATATCCCTCTTTGATGCTCCTAGACATCTTCTAGTTTACTTTATAAATAAATATATAAATAAAGAAATAAATTTTTAGTGAGGGAAGATGAACGATTTTCTTTTCCACCATTATCATCATCAAGATTATCATTGTCATAAACTTTCAAAACAAAAGGTGCAAAGAGAATGCACTCATTAATAGAGCTCAATTTTCTCTAAGTCATTGGTGCAAGCATCAATACAACAATGACTTAGAGAAAAAATTTCTTGATATAATTTTCTCAATTCATATATTTTTCTTGATCGTTGCAAGTATCAATACAACAATGATATGTGTGTAAGTTAAGACCCTTCATGATTGGTTGTGATTCAATCCTATGATTATGAATGCCTCTACGCCTGTTTGGGATGGTTCAAATTATGGACGGCTCTTCATTCCTTCATTACAACTCCAATGGGTTTTGGTATATTTAGATAGTGATGTGTGTGAACACACTTAGGACCATTGGGACACTTCTTCCCCTCTTTAGGAGGTCCCCCCCCCCCCCCCCCCCCGACTTGTACATATGTCTATAATGCTAGTGATTCAATTATCTTTGTTCATTCAGTGTTAATGCATTTAGTATTGTTGTTCTGCCACAAGCTTCTTCTTCTTCCTTGTGTTGTTCATGTGCTTCCACAAAAGCTAAGCTATAAAAATTATGCTCGCACAAAGCACATTGAGATGCACTATCATTATGTTAGGTAGAGGCTATGTGTTGGAGAGATATCAGTTTGGCTTATGTGCCTACTTAGAATAATGTTGCATACCTTTTTAGAAAGGCTCTCCTTAGGGAGAAATTTGAAATATTTTTGAAAAGCTTTGGGCTTACTTCCTTTTGTGGATTGATCTATTTCTACATATCTTGTCTCTTCCTTCTACATGAGTCTGAGCTCCTTGTTCCCTACATCACTCCCAAAGGGGGATTTGTTGATATACTTTGGTAATGATGTGTTTGAACATACTTAGGACTATCGAGGCATATTTTTCCCTCTTTATGAGGTTTTTTCCCCTAACTTCTATGTATGTCTATAACCCTAATGGGTCAGTTATTTTTGTACATCCACTTGGTAATACATTTAGTATTGTGTTGTGCTCCAAGCTTCTCTTCTTCCTTGTGCTATTCATGTGCTTTTGTAGGCCCAAAATCCAAGGGGAACAATCGCTATGTAACTAAAGGTAAATAAAAGTAAAAAGAAGGAAAAATTCGTCTTATTCTATGGTAGGCTAGAGATCAAGAGAACAAATCCCATGTTCAAATGATTAGAGATGTCAACAATCGCTATTCAATTCAGTACCAAAAATTTAAGGATCCCCTATAAAATATTCTCCAACATAGCTCTCAATGCATCTTCAAATTTAGGACCCATATTCAATTCTTGCTTGTGTGTATTTCTACCCCTTGTTTGGTGCTCTTAAACATCTTCCAATTAACTTTATAAATAAAAATGTAAGAAAATGAATAAATTTCTAATGAGGGAAGATGAGCCATTTTCTTTCCACCATTATCATTGCCATAAAATTTCAAAGCAAAAGGTGAAAAGAGAATGCCTTCATTAATGAAGCTCAAGTTCCTATAAGTCAAGATTGTTGGAGATAGACGTCTGCGGAAGCACGCGAACAACACATGGAAGGAGAAGAAGCTTGGATCACAACACACAATACTGAATGTATTACTAGAGAATGTACAAAGATAAGTAGCCCATTAGGGCAATAGGCATATATACAAGCTGGGGAAAAAAAAACCTCCTAAAGAGGGAAAAAAGTGCCCCGGCGGTCCTAGAGTGTTCACACACATCACTACCTAAATATATCAACAAATCCCCCTGGGAGTGATGCAGTGATCAAGTAGCTGGCACTCATGTATAAGGAAGTGCCAAGCTATGTGGAGATCACTCCACAAAAGGAAGTAAGCCCAAAGCTTTGGTGAAAAGCTTCAAAATTCTCCCTAAGCAGAGCCTTCGTGAAAAAGTCTGCAATGTTCTCCTGCGTGGGCACATATGCCAAGCTGATCTCGCCAATAGAGAACCTCTCCCTGACATAATAATGCACCTCAATGTGCTTAGTGCGAGCATGGAACACAGGGTTCCTCGCAACTGCCAATGTGCTCTGACTGTTAGTGAAGATGGTGGTGCTAGAAGACTGACCAACATCGAAATCAGCCATAATGCGTCTGAGCCACACACACTCAACAATCGTTGTGAAAGCTACCCTATACTCAGCCTCACAACTGGAAGTGGCCACAGTAGGCTACTTCTTTCTCAACGAAGATATACATGAGCTACCAAGCATGAAGCAAGAGCCACTAGTGGACACACCAGTGTCATAGCAACCAGCCCAATTAGAGTCAGAAAAAGCATGCAAATCTGGCAGTAGTGATCCCCCCTTGCGATAAAACAACCCAAGTAGACGAGTACCACTCAAGTAGCGAAAGATGCGCTTAACTACCTGCCAATGCTTGACTCTTAGGCAATGCATAAACCTGCTCATCTGTGAGACAACAAACTGAATATCTGATTGAGTAATGCATAAGTAAATCAAGCATCCAACAACCTACTGATATAGAACAACGTCAAATGCATCTCCAGCATCGTGAAGACTCAATCGTAAACCAGTCTCCATAGGAGTGGAAATAGGCTTACAGTCTTCAAGGACCATCAACTTGCATAAATTGAATGCCCAAATAGTGATGCAAATGCCCAAAATCAGACATCTCAAATGGGGCATGCAAATCTGCCTTAAAATCAGCAATATGCCTCTCATGAGGACTAGTGAGCAGCATGTCATGAACATAAACCACAATGATCAGAAGCACATCATTAACACGCTTAACATATAAGGTGCTTTCAGTTGGACTGTTCTCAACACCATGTGCCATCAGATAGGCATGTATCTTCTCATACCAAGCACGTGGTGCTTGCTTTAAACCATATAATGCCTTCTTTAACCTACACACCTGGTTTTCATGCCCTTTCTGCACAAAGCCATGGGGCTGAAAAACATACACTTCTTCATGCAAGTCATCATTCAGAAATGCAGTTTTAATGTCCAACTGATGTACATTCCAACCATGATGGGCTGCAATTGCACAGATGCTCCGAACAGTAGTCGTACAACATGTAGGTGCAAAGATCTCATCAAAATCAATGCCTCTTTCTTGTGCATAACCCTTTGCAACAAGCCTAACCTTATACCTATCAACTGTTCCATGAGGCTTACGCTTCAGCTTGTAAACCCACTTAGTGCCAATGGCCTTCTTGCTAGGAGGCAAGTCGCACAAAGACCAAGTACCATTCTTCATTATAGCATCATATTCAGATTGCATAGTAGCCATCCAAGTTTCTGAATTTTGTGCTTCATCAAACGAAACAAGCTCATTCTCATCAAAGAGAGTAGATGCAGCCATAGCATAGCAATCTAATGCAAATGAGGCACTATGAGAGCCTGAATGAGTACAATATGACAAAGGTGCATCTAATTTGTTGTCACGCAAAGTCTGCACCAGCCATTTTGGCATAGTTTTTTCCTACTCAATATCTCATTAACAAGTGCGTCATGTAAATCTGCATCAGAAATGGAATGATTTGCATCATCACCTGAAACATGCAAAGGCTGAGAAGTTGCCTCATTAGGACCAGCACTAGACTATCCACCTGTAAAAAGAGGCAGCAAAGTACCATAGATGTCTTTGGAGCTAATAAATGTCTCCTTAGTACATGAAAGCAATGGCTGAATAACATCTTCCACAAAAACAACATCACGGCTAACTGGAATGCATTTAGTCTGTGGATGATACATATGATAGCCTTTGCTTTCAGAACTGTACCCAATTTGTCGGTTGTTTTCTAAGGCTTCTGCATGTGCTTCTTCTGAAACTCATAGGTCCTCTTCCTTATGTTTCTTGGCAATGTTGAGTCATTTTAGCATTTCCTCCATGAGGGGTTATTGATATAATTTGACTCTACATGCACTGATGTAACTAGGCAAGACATCGCCTTCTAGAGTGGCTAATGGGATAGCTCCACTTGTGGATATTCTATTGATTATCATGGGTGCATAGCCTCGCTGCTCCAACTTCTGTGCATGTTGTTTCAATGTGTATACCAAGACTAAGACTCCCGCTTTGAAGCCTTTATCTTTCACATGAGCATCGAAGTATGCCTTTTGTCTTTTCTTAGTTGCATAAATTCCTGTTATTGCTCTTGATCTTTTTCACCTAAGCATTTGAGATCAAAGATTCTAGATGAGATCTCATGGTTGGTCCATTGATGCTCTTGTGCTACTCTCAGTGTGGGTATCAAAAAGTCTAATGATAGCATGTCATTTTAGCTAAATAGCATCTGAAAGGGGGTGGCTTGGAGCACCGTTTTATAGGCAACTTGGTATGCCCAAACAACATGGTGGATCTATTTGTCCCAATCAGAATGCTTATTATTAACCAATTTAGTGAGCACATTACAAAGTATCTTGTTCATGCTTTCCGCGTGGCCATTGGCTTGTGGGTTGGTGATGACTTCTTGTAAATCACCATGAACTCTTGTAACAAAAGTTCAATGACCTCATTCAAGAAGTGGGTGCCACAATCACTCACCAATTCTATGGGCAATCCATATCTTGTAAACACATTCTCAAATAGAAACTTGGTTGTGCTCTATGCATCATTCTTTCTGGTTGCCTTCACTTCTACCCATTTAGTCAAATTATCAGTAGCCACAATGATGTATTCTACATATGAACTCTTAGTTGGGGAATTAATAAGTCTGACAAAGTCTATTCCCTACTTAGAGAATGCATGTCCATCCATCATAGGTTTCAAAGGCATCTCACCTTTACATATCCGATACTGAGTTTACTGACAAATATCACACCGCTTCACATAGGTATGTGCATCCATGTGAAGGGTTGGCCACCAAAGACCTGCAAATAGTATAGCTTTGATCACCCTATCTAGTCCAAAGTGTCCTCTTGCCACACCTTGGTGACCAGTCTCCAAGATCTTAAGATATTCAATCTTGTGGACACACAATCTAAGATAGCCGTCTCTTCCTTATTTATATAGATTATCACCAATGATTGAATAATTGAGTGCTTCCTATTCTAAGCTCTTTTTTCTTGCCAATGTCATCTCTTGAGGGAATGTTTTCTTCCTCAAAAAGTACTCTACCAAAGGTTTGCTTCAGTCCGATGCTAAAGACACTTGATATAGGGTGGCATGTTCCACTGATGGTCTAATAACACAAATTTGGCATTCTTTGCCCAACATATGGACATCTGCTTCCATTTTTTGCGAGTATACCCCTAGTCTTTGCAGAGTGTATAGGGCTCGATGTTTGGAGTGATGTTGCTGCAAAGCACCTACATGTGCTATCTGCAACCACTTTGCATGCTCATCTTCATCTACATGGCAAGCCAGTATGCCTTGGTTGGTGTGCTTATACATGTTGATTATCATGATGTGCTGTTTTTGAGACCTCACTTCTTCTTTATCTTTGGCTCTCAATACAGGATGTTTGGGTCCAAAGGTGAGAATAGGCACTATAGCTTTTGCCCAATCAGGAACTACTTCTATATTTTACAAATAAGCATCAAGAAGCTCATATGATACTCCTTGAGGGGACTCTCCTGAAGTTAATATAGAGAGATGATCCACCCGAAGGTGAGTCCTACCTCTCCTAACCACAACTTCAAAGTCCTATTCCATTAGTAAGAGGAACCATCTTACCAATTAGCCAGTATTGCATGGCTTGTTCATTAGATATAATAGTGCTTGGTGGTCTGTAAAAAATTTAAACTTATTTGCAAGAAAATAATCACTAAACTTCTTAACAGCATATACCATGCCTAATCCTTCTCTTTCAGTAGTGGTATAATCTCATTCAGCTGCATTCCATTGTCTACTAGCATAAGCAATGGGAAGATCCATATTACCTTCACCAATAGGTTGTGCTAGTACACACCCAATAGCATAATTGGATGCATCCACATGAACATGGAATGGCTTGTTCCAATCTAGTGTGGTCAAGATTGGTGTTGAACACAATCTTTGTTTAAGCTCATTGAAGGAGAGAATGTGCCTAGGTAGCTCTGCAATAGCTCTAACCATATCCTCATCTGTTGATATCCCATTCTTTGACACTCTATCCTAGAATCTTGCCTTGCCTAGCCATAAAAACACACATTTTTGGGTTCAAGCAGACCTGATATTGTCTACATTTGTCAAACATTTTTCTTAACTCAGGTATGTTGTTTTTTCTAATATTGGAATGAGCACAAAGGTCATCAACATAGACTTCCAACTTTTTCCTCAAGAACTCTTTAAAGAAATGACACATTAGCCTTTGGGAAGTAGTTGGCACATTGGTGAGCCCTGGGGCTGATGGGGGATGATTCTAACACCCCAATGCAAAAATGGAAGATGACTGCCCTCCACTAGGTCCACAAGGAGTGATATATGCTCACTGTTCTAAATTTTTCTCTACAACTATCCAAATACTTAAAATCAAACTTTGTGAACTTATAGTAGACTGTAAGAGCTACCCAATAAGCCTTAACTCATTCCAAATAGATATTCCAACTGGAAGAAACATCTTTGCAAAACATGCTAAGTGCTTGCAACACTCTCTACCTATGTGCAAAGATATACCTTCAAAAACTTGGCAATTTCTCACAAGTCACTTAGTCAAATAACTTGAAACTTTGGCAAAGTTCAGGGCACTATATATTGAGACCATATGAACCTTCAAATCAATGAAAGTGAATACAGTGAGAGAGACAACAATGTTCTTCAATCTCAGACAATCTTATTTGAAAATGCCTGACTACACCTCTAGATAGAAAGGAGAAAAATCATGAGAAAATGAGGTAAGCAAGCAAGGGGGTTGCTTGTTGGAGTTTATGACTTTACTAAACTAAGTGTGAAAATGCATAAAACTCAAGAAAAAAAGGGAGGATGATACTTATATAGAGTTTTACTTTTCCTACAATCTAGCTAACCACCCATTAATCACTGTAGGTGTACTTTTTGGTGGTTGATTGATGAGATTTGAATTTGATTGAGTTTATTGGAACTTCTAACTTGATTGCACAATGTTGGGTCCTCCTTTTTCATTGGTCCACTTGAAAAACTTGTGGTTCAGCCCTTTTGAATTGAAATGGACTTGATTTTCAACACTCCCCCTCAAGTCCCAATCCCTAGTTCCTTCATTCCAATGCATGCCTTGAAGTGTTGTAGCCTTACTCCATCCAAAGCTTTGGTAAACATATCTGCATATTGGTCCTTTGTATTGACATTCTCCACCTTGACATCCTTTGACATGATCTTATCTCTAATAAAGTGGTAATACACTTCTATATGCTTCCACCTTGCATGGAACACTGGATTTTGAGACAAGCATATGCTACTTATGTTGTCACAAAAAATAGGTACTTGCTTAACCTGCAAATCAAGATCAACAAAAAACTTCTTGAGCCACATAAGCTCACATGAGAATTGTGCTAAGCCTCTATACTCAGTTTTGGTCGATGAGAGAGCCACTATTGGTCGTTTCTTTGACATCCAGGACATGGTCTTCTTCCCTAGCATGATAACATAACCACTAGTGCTCCTCCTCTCAACTTTGGAACCTGCCCAATCAGCATCACAATAAGCTTGCACATTTAACCCATCATCAAATGGATAATATAGAACTTCATTCACTGATCCTTTGAGGTGTCTAAGTACCCTTTTGACTGCAACAAGATGAGGTACTATTGGTTCCTGTAAAAATTGAGATAACACTCAACTACATGTGCAATATCTGGTCTCGTCATAGTAGCATACAAGAGAGAACCAATTATTTACCTATACATGGTCACATCCTTCAATTCGTCACTGTCATGAGTACTTAGTTCAACATTTACTTCTAATGGATTTGAAATGGGTTTGCAATCACACTTAGTTTAACATTTACTTCTAATGGATTTGAAATGGGCTTGCAATCACATAACCCAAACTTCTTCAAGAGATCTAAAATGTATTTCCTTTGCATCAAGTATATACCTTCCTCTTTATATAGTACTTCAATCCCAAGGAAGTACCTTAAAATCCCTAAATCTAAGATTTAAACTCACATCCAAGCTTCCTCTTTATGTCCTTGATGTTGGCTTCATCATCCCTTGAAGTGATCAAATCATCAACATATATACAAATGAAAACAATTTTGTTACCTTCCTCCTTCACAAAGAGTGATGGGTCTGCATGACTCTGATTGTATCCACATTTTACTAAGTAGTCCACAAGTCTTTGGTTCCAAGCCCTTGGGGCTTGCTTGAGTCCATAAAGATCCTTCTTAAGTGTGCATACATGATGTGGAAACCTCTCATCTTCAAAGCCTTGGAGCTGCTCCATGAAGACTACCTCTTCAAGCTCTCCATTTACGAAAGCATTCATCACATCCAACTGGTACATCTTCCAACCTTTAGAGGCTGAAACTGCAATCAAACTTCTTATAGTGGACATCTTAGCTACTAGATTGAATGTTTCCTCAAATTCTATGCCATATGTTTGAGCAAAACCTTTGGCAACCAGCCTTGCTTTATACTTGGAGATGCTCCCATTTGCATGCCTCTTTACCTTGTACACCCATTTGTTGCCAATGACTTTCATGTCCTTTGTTCTTGGCACCAATGACCTGTTGGAGTTAGACGTCTACGGAAGCACACGAACAGCACAAGGAAGAAGAAGAAGCTTGGAGCACAACACACAATACTGAATGTATTACTAGAGAATGTACAAAGATAAGTATTCCATTAGGGCAATAGGCGTATATACAAGCCGGGGGAAAAAACCTCCTAAATGTGAAGAGATGGATAGGTATGTGCTTGAAGATGAAGAGGTGTTGCAAAATCCTTGATCTACACCAGCCAATTGAACTCCATGAGTATATGGTGGGCCCTTTTAGCTTGGCAATGGATGTATTAGACACCCTATGTACCTTGGAAGATCATTCACAAAAAGATAGATCAAAACAGATAAGTTGGAGTTAGCTCAGAGGTGAAGAACTTGCTATTTTGGTTCATACACATGTCCAGTGTTTTGAATATTTCTCTGAACACAGAAGCAATTAGCTTAATTCCCCTTGGGAAAGTCTAGTTAAATTAAAGAGCTAACTTTCAAGAGTAATCTCAGCAAAAATAATAAACCACACACTGAGAATGAGTTTTAACAAGTGATGACATCATCCCGATTTTCACGGGCTACTACAGTTTGAAACTAATGAGAAAAAAAATGCACATAACTCAAAATGTAGGAATCCAATGATTATGAAAATTTGTATGGTTATATTCGACAATAAGCTGAATCCAACAAGATTTAAAGCATTGCATTTGGATAAGTAGCCACTGAGAAATGGCTCTGACAAGGTGAGTGAAAAAGTCGGGTACCTGACAGAGAAGTGAAAATGAACAGACACTGTTGACTTCAACTGAACATAACTAAAGTTTGCAACATCCAAATGACATGAAAATTTGTGAGCATATAGTAAACTTATAGAGCTAACTTTACCAAGTTAAATCACTGAATATGATGCACCAAGCTCAGAGAAACCATCTCTGCAATCGGACTGAGAAAACTGAGAGTAATGGCAGTGAGTAGTACACTTCACAAGAACATGGAAATATGAACTCAAATGATCATGAAAATGAACGTATATTGCTTGTATAATACAATGGAATTACTGATACATATGTGTGCCTTGGAATCACACCTTGATATGGCATAAAGCTCAGCTCTTGGAGGTCTTCACATAGGTCTCTCTAACCATGACTAAAACTGCCATCTATTTATAGTTGAGTTTGAGAGGCTAACTTCCCTCAATCACTCTCCAATCAATCAATGATTGATTTGATTCTCTACCTACCACAAATCACGAATTCGTGGCTCCTCTTTCCCTTTTTGATCAAGTGGACTCAACCACTTAAGATTCTCTCACTTTTACATTAAGTAAACTCTTCAAAAGTTACAAGAGGTAGTTCACAAGTGAACTTTACATTGTCTTCATTTTTAGGATTCTTCTATAACTTTGTGGAACTCAAGCCAATACTTAGGCTTGTCATAGACTTGCTCCAACAGCTCCACCTCAAGCCAAGTATGCTTGAGGTCTTCAATCTTCCAAGATTACCTGCAAACCAATCATAGCCTTGAATTTGCAACGCTTTGTACCATCCAATGCTTTGGTTAGAATATGTGCACATTGTTGATGAGTGGAAACATATGATATTTGAATCTCTTTGCTTAGAACCTTCTCTCGTACATAGTGATAATGAACTTCAATATGTTTAGTCCTTGCATGAAAAATAGGATTAGCATCTAAGTGAATAGAACTCATATTGTCACCAAAAATAGTTGGAGTTCCAAACTCCAATCCAAGATCTTTGAATAATGTCTTCATCCACATAGCTTCTTGTGTAGCTATGGCAAGACCTCTATATTCAGCTTCAATAGAAGAGAGAGCAACTGTGGGTTGCTTCTTGGATGACCATGAAATAAGCTTTGAACCTGCAAAGGTAAGATAACCTGAAGTGCTCCTTCTATCTTCCTTAGAGCCAACCCAATCTGCATCAGAAAATAGCTTCAAACCTAAATCAGATACATAAGGATAATAAAGTCCTTCATTTATGGTTCCTTTGAGATACTTGAGAATCCTTTTGGCAGCATCCATATGTGGTTTCCTTGGTGTGTGCATAAATTGGCTAAGCACACTCACACTGTAACATATATCTACTCTTGTCAATGTGGCATAGTTGAGACTACCCACTAGACTTTGATATGATGTGATGTCCTCTATCAGTTCACCTAATGTGAGCTCAATTTGTGATTGACCTCCATTGGAGTATCTGCAATCTTACAATCTTGCATCTTGAATTTTGCCAACATGGCTTAATGTACTTTCTTTGAGTGAGAAACAAACCATGATCTTTGTAGATAACTTCCAAGCCTAGGAAGTAGGTAAGTGAACCCAAATCACTTATCTTGAACTCTTCTCTCATCTGATCTTTGATCTTCTTCATACCATCTGCATCATTTCCTGTCAATATAATATCATCTACATATACACATAAGTAGATAACCTCAGAATTACTCTTTTTAATAAAGAGTGAATGATCTGCATTGCTTAGTTGAAAGCCTTTGTCCTGCAAGAATGAAACAAGCCTGAAGTTCCAAGCTCTTGGTGCTTGCTTGAGACCATACAATGCTTTGTTAAGTTTACACACATAATCAGGATAAACTTGATTCTCAAAACCAAGTGGTTGTGCCATATATACCTCTTCTGTTATCCAACCATTCAAGAATGCATTCTTTACATCTAGTTGAAGTATCTTCCAATTCTTGGAAGAGGCAATACTAAGCAAAGCCCTAATAGTAGGCATCTTTGCCACAAGAGAGAAGGTCTCCTCATAATCAATTCCCTGAATTTGTGCAAAGCCTTTTGCTACAAGCCTTGCCTTATACCTATTAATGGAACCATCAAAATTCTTCTTGAGTTTATAGACCCATCTTGAGCCTATTACCTTCATGGATGAAGTCTTGGGCACCAAATCCCAAGTGTTGTTTTCCTCAAGTGCTTCAATCTCTTCCTTCATTGCATGCTTCCATTTTGATTTTGCTTTGGCCTCTTCAAATGATGATGGCTCCTCTTGGTTTATATCATGTGCTATGTAGATAGAATGTTTAGTTATTAATGAGGTGTCAAACCCATAACTTTTTGGTTTTTTCTTTTCCCTCATAGATCTTCTTAGGCCATGATGTGATGATTCTGCCTCATGTCCAAGTTCCTGCAATTTCGCTTTACCTTTAGACTTCCATGCTTTGATCTTTTCCATCTGAGATTCTTCATCATCCTCTGAGGTGTCTTGTTCTTCAATCTTTGGTTGTTCTCTACCAAGCTTTGGAAAATCTTCTTCAAGATGATATGGTAAATTGACCTTCCTGCATGAATCTTCATACCATGAATTGTTTTCATCAAAAACTACATCTCTGCTTACCAAGAATCCTTTGTTGGTAGGGTTGTATAACCTATAACCCTTTTGATTTTTGTCATATCCAATAAATACACACCTTTCTGCCTTTTGATCCATCTTGCCTCTAACCTGTGAAGGAACATGAGCAAAAGCAATACATCCAAAAATTTTACAATGATTTAAGCTTGGTCTTCTTCCATTCCAAGCCTCATATGGAGTCATCCCATCAAGGGATTTTGAAGGCAACCTGTTCATCAAGTAAGTGGTTGTAGATACAGCCTCAGCCCATAAGTAATTAGGTAAATGCTTTTCATTTAACATAGACCTTGCAGCTTCAACAATTGTCCTATTCCTCCTTTCTACCACTCCATTTTGCTCAGGAGTGTACCTTGTAGTTACCTCTCTTTTGATTCCTCTTTCTTGAAGAAAAGAATCAAATTCATGGGAGAAGTATTCTCCCCCTCCATCTAACCTTAGCCTTTTTTAGTGATTTACCTGTTTGATTCTCCACAAGAGCCAAATATCTTTTGAAACATGAAAAAACTTCATCTTTGTGTTTCATAAAGAATAGGATAGTCCATCTGCTGCAATCATCAATAAAGGAGACATAATACCTTGATCCAGATATTGAAGCTTCCTTGGTAGGTCCCCATACATCTGTATGAACCAACTCCAAGAGCTCTCCATGCATATAACCTTTCTTCATGAATGGTAACCTGTGAGACTTTCCAAATTGACATGCATTACACTTATAAATCATATGTTGTTTTGACAAATTAGGGAGTCCAAGTACACTTTGGTCCCTGCACATTTGCTTTAATGACCTTTCACCAATATGTGCTAACCTTTTGTGCCATACTTCCAATTATGTGAGTGTCTGACTCCCATAATTAAAGAGAGCAATGTTTCTAGTGTATTGTAATTCAAATGTGAACAATCTACCTGCCTTTTCACCTTTTCCAATTCTTCTGAATCCTTGACTTGGATCTTCAACAAATGCTCGTGCTTTTGTGAACTTGACTTGCAACCCTTTCTCTACTATCTGCCCAACACTTATCAAATTCTTTGTAATGGTAGGGACATAGAGTACCTTATTGAGTAGGTTGATGTTTCCATCAGGTGCTTTGACATTGCCTATTTTCTCCACAGGATGTTTTGTGTCATCTCCTGTTTGTACCTCATGCTTATTCCTTGGATCTTCTAAATTTGATAGGAGTGCCACATTTCTTGCCACATGATTTGAACAACCTGAATCTATGTAGAAAACATGCTCATCAGATTTACCTTGTGGCATAGCCATGTTCATGATCAATAATGAATCCTCTTTGTTTGAGTCTTCTGTGTAGTTATTGTAGTCTCTCCTTCTTTTGTAGCCTCCTTGATAGTTTGAATGATTGTAGTTGTTGTAGTTGCCATGATAATTGTCGAACCTTCCTCTTGAGTAGCCATAACTTCCTCTATTGTATCCTCTGCCTCTTTGATGCCTGGAATTCCTAAAGCAATTTTCAGTTGTATGATTAGTTAATCCACAAATAGAACATGAGTTGGAGTCTTGGGATCTCCCCCTGCCTTGTCTACCTCCTCTTGCTCTATCTATGCCATGTCTTCCTCTACCTGCATAGTTAGCTTGATATGTACCTGCTTCATCATCCACTTTCTTTGCCTTTCCTTTGGTATCTTTGGACTTGCTTTTATCAGTGTATAAAGCTGAAGATTGATTATCTTTAGAGCTTTCTCCATTTTTGATAAGCTTTGCCTCTTGAGTAAGTAGTTGTCCAATGAGTGTATTGAAATCAGGTACATGCATGTCCATATACAAATCCATAGCTGTGGTGAATGCTTCCCACTTGTCATCTGCCTTCAAGCCATTGATGACCTACCTTACAATTTGCTCTTCATCTATTACCTCTCCAATGCTTCCCAACTGATCCGCTATGTCCTTGAGCTTTGTGACAAAATCAGTCACATTTTGTTTGGGAGACTTCTTGAGAGTTTTGAAATCCAGCCATAGTTGATGCTTCCTAGCTTTAGTACTTGAAGAGAAGAAATCTTCAAGTGCATCCCACACTTCCTGAGATGTCTTACAAATTCTAATGTGAGGCAACAAAAAATCTGAGATAGAGTTGAGGAGATAAGACCTTGCAAGTGCATCCTTGGAGCACCATGTGCTCAATCTTTCTTTCTCTTCTTGTGTTGGTTGACTTTTGTTCCTGAAACTTGGCATAACTTCATCTCCAACCACATAGCCATATAAACTTCTACCTTGGAGATAAGCTTCCATTCTTAATGACCAAGCTGAGTAGTTACCTCCGTCCAATTTGTCAATTGATGAAGGAAATCCATCTGCCATGTTGTCCAACCTTGCTCTGATACCACTGTGAAGAGATGGATAGGTATGTGCTTGAAGATGAAGAGGTGCTGCAAAATCCTTGATCTACACCAGCCAATTGAACTCCAGGAGTATATGGTGGGCCCTTTTAGCTTGCCAATGGATGTATTAGACACCCTATGTACCTTGGAAGATCACTCACAAAAAGATAGATCAAAACAGATAAGTTGGAGTTAGCTTAGAGGTGAAGAACTTGCTATTTTGGTTCATACACCTATCCAGTGTTTTGAATATTTCTCTGAACACAGAAGCAATTAGCTTAATTCCTCTTGGGGAAGTCTAGTTACCTTAAAGAGCTAACTTTCAAGAGTAATCCCATCAAAAATAATAAACCACACACTGAGAATAAGTTTTAACAAGTGATGACATCATCCCGATTTTCACGGGCTGCTACAGTTTGAGACTAGTGAGCAGAAAAATGAACATAACTAAACATTTAGGAATCCAATGATTATGAAAATTTGTATGGTTATGCTCGACACTGCGCGGAATCCAACAAGATTTAAAGCATTGCATTTGGATAAGTAACCACTGAGAAATGGCTCTGACAAGGTGAGTAAAAAAGTCAGGTACTTGATAGAGAAGTGAAAATGAACATACACTGTTGACTTCAACTCACCATAACTGAAGATTGCAACATTTAAATGACATGAAAATTTGTGAGCATATAGTAGACTTATAGAGCTAACTTTACCAAGTTAAATCACTGAATATGATGCACCAAGCTTAGAGAAACCATCTCTGCAATCGGACTGAGAAAACTGAGAGTAATGGCTGTGAGTAGTACACTTCACAAGAACATGGAAATATGAACTCAAATGATCATGAAAATGAAAGTATATTGCTAGTATAATACAATGGACTTACTGATACATATGTGTGCCTTGGAATCACACCTTGATATGGCATAAAGCTCAGGTCTTGGAGGTCTTCACATAGGTCTCTCTAACCACGACTAAAACTGCCATCTATTTATAGTTGAGTTTGGGAGGCTAACTTCCCTCAATCACTCTCCAATCAATCAATGATTGATTTGATTCTCTACCTACCATAAATCACGAAATTGTGGCTCCTCTTTCCCTTTTTGATCAAGTGGACTCAACCACTTAAGATTCTCTCACTTTTACATTAAGTAAACTCTTCAAAAGTTACAAGAGGTAGTTCACAAGTGAACTTTACATAGTCTTCATTTTAAGGCTTCTTCTATGAATTTGTGGAACTCAAGCCAATACTTAGGCTTGTCATAGACTTGCTCCAACACTAAAGAGGGAAAAAAGTGCCCCGACGGTCCTAGTGTGTTCACACACATCACTACCTAAATGTATCAACAAATCCCCCCTGGGAGTGATGCGGTGAACAAGGACCTGGCACTCATGTATAAGGAAGTGCCAAGCTATGTGGAAATCACTCCACAAAAGGAAGTAAGCCCAAATCTTTGCGGAAAGGTTCAAACTTCTCCCTAGGCAGAGCCTTCGTGAAAAAGTCTCCAATGTTCTCCTACGTGGGCACATATGCCAAGCTGATCTCCCCAACAGAGAACCTCTCCCTGACATAGTGATAATGCACCTCAATGTGCTTAGTGCGAGCATGGAACATAGGGTTCCTCGCAACTGCCAATGCGCTCTGACTATCAGTGAAGATGGTGGTGGCAGAAGATTGGCCAACACCCAAATCAGTCATAAGGCATCTGAGCCACACACACTCAACAGTTGCTGTGAAAGCTGCCCTATACTCAGCCTCACAACTAGAAGTGGCCATAGTAGGCTGCTTCTTGCTCAACCAAGATATACATGAGCTACCAAGCATGAAGCAAAAACCATTGGTGGAGACATGAGTGTCATAGCAACCAGCCCAATCTGAGTCAGAAAAAGCATGCAAATTTGGCGTTAGTGATCCCCCCTTGGGATAAAACAACCCAAGTAACCGAGAACCACTAAAGTAGCAAAAGATGTGCTTAACCGCCTTCCAATGCGTGACTCCTAGGCAATGCATAAACCTGCTCATCTATGAGAAAGCAAACTGAATATCTGGTCGAGTAATGCATACGTAAATCAAGCATCCAACAACCTGCTAATAGAGAATAGCATCAAATGCATCTCCAACATCATGAACACTCAATCGTAAACCTGTCTCCATAGGAGTGGCAATAGGCTTACAGTCTTCAAGGCCAAAACACTGCAATAATGTGTCAATATATTTCGTTTGACACAAAGCCATTCCAACATCAACTTGCATAAATTGAATGCCCAAATAGTGATGCAAATGCCCCAAATCAGACATCTCAAATAAGGCATGCAAATCAGCCTTGAAATCAGCAATATGCTTTTTAATAGGACCAGAAAGCAGCATGTCATCAACATAGACAACAATGATCAGAAGCACATCATTAGCACACTTAACATATAAGGTGCTTTCAGTTGGACTATTCTCAAAACCATGTGCAACCAGATAGGCATGTATCTTCTCGTACCAAACATGTGGTGCTTGCTTTAAACCATATAATGCCTTCTTTAACTTGCACACCTGGTTTTCATGCCCTTTCTACACAAAGCCACGGGGCTGAAAGCATACACTTCTTCATGCAAGTCACCATTCAGAAATGTTGTTTTAATGTCCAAGTGATGTACATTCCAACCATGATGGGTTGCAAGTGCACAAATGCTCCGAACAGTAGTCATACGGCATGTAGGTGCATTCTCGATCATCATGTGATTAGAGATCTCAGGCACATCTAGCGGATCAGGGTCTAGTGCTAGTGTTCCTAGATGGATCTATAACTTGCAAGGCAAAGACCGTGATCCAAAAATTTGATGGCACAAACTTTGCTCTATGGAAGAATGAGATTAAACATGTGCTGATTCAAAGTAGGCAATGGAAGCCAATAAATGGAATCTCAAAGAAGCTTGTTAACTCACATGGACGAAGATGATTGGGATGATCTGGATGAAATAGCTAGGTCTACCATTCGATTGCAACTAATAGATAATGTTTACTTTATAGTATTGGACTGTGAAAGTGTAGAGGATCTTTGGAAGAAGTTATGCAATACATATGAAAGAAATGGCATCAAATAAAGTGTATCTGATGAGAAAGTTATATGACCTTCACATAAAGGACATGGATAGTATTGCTACTCATTTGAATGCAATTGATTATATATTCTCTCAATTAGAGGCTCAAAAAATGGACTTGGATAATGAAATGAAAGCAATCTTGTTGTTATGCACCTTGCCATCATCATGGGATACATTTTACACTACTCTTAGCAATAGTGCACCTGGTGGTAAACTCGTCTATGATGACATATGTGGAGCACTCTTGAGCAATGAGATTTGTAGAAAATCTATGGTTGGAACACAGAGTGGAGATGCATATAATGTTTGGGATTCTTACCAAGGAAAGAATCTGCAACCTGGCAAGAGCAAGAACAAGGAAAAGAATGTTCAAGAAAATAAGAGTAGAATTAAACCAAGGAAGATGGATATCGAATGCCATTATTGCCATAAGAAAGGGCACACGAGGAAATTAAAGAATGCTAAAGGTAAAGAGCAAAATGTTGATGAGCATGTTAAATAGCTACCTATGCCATCTACTTTGACTATGAAGATTGAAGAAATCAATGCTATTTCTGATGATGCTGATGTGTTAACACTTGAAGTACTGTGCCTGTAGAGGCTCTCATGGATGACTCTCTTTCCCACATGTGGTTGTTAGATTTTGGTTCTTCTTTCCATGTGACACCACATAGAGAATGGTTCTCTACATATGTAGCAAAGTCTCTTGGTATTGTGAGACTTGGTGACTCTTACTAGTGTGAAACTATCAGGATGGAGATGTTGTTGTCAAGTTCATTGATGGTTCAAAATTTTCTATGCATAATGTACGCAATGCACCTCACTTATCATGCAGTTTGATGTTAGTTGGTCAACTTGATGACCTTGGTTACAAGGTGGTCTTGTATGCTCACTCATTTTGCATATCAAAGGACAATATGATTATTGCAAAAAGGAAGAAAATTTGGCTCATTTTATCCTTTATTTATCATAGAAAGGACACTTGTTAGTTGTTACTCAATAGCCTATGGCTTGTATTCGGCATGGATGTTTGGGCCATATATCATGTAGTGGAATGGAAAATCTTCCTCATTCTCGCCACTTACCTATGTTATCTTTATTTGGTTTTTCCTTTTGTGAGCATTTTTCAATATGGAAAGCAAACTAGGAATATGCACAAGATGCATATTAACTCTTAAATTCATCCTTTAGATCTTGTTCATACAGATGTGTGTGGTCCTATGCCCACAAGGTCATTAGGTGGTTCTCTTTACTTTGACACTTTCATAGATGATGCTACTAGAAAATTCTAGATATAGCCTATCAAAGTGAAAGGATGATGTATTCCCTACTTTTAGAATGGCTCCAGTTGAGATTGAAAAAGGAACTAATCTTAAGGATTTACGTTTAGATAAGGGGGGTGAGTATACATCACCTAAATGCATCCTTTTTTGTTAGTCTAGAGGAATTTGTAGAGAGTTTACACCACCTTATACCCCAATAAAAAATAGTGTAGCTAAAAGGATCAGTAGAACTATTCAGGATGGAGTAGCTTCTATGCTGCATCATGCAAACCTTTCACAAGTTTTTTGGGTAGAAGTAGTATTAATTGCAGTACATCATATTAATTAACCTTTCACCCAGTACTGCCAAAGGTTTGAAATTGGCACAAGAGTTATGGATAGGGAAGCCACCATATTATGATCATGTTTGAGTTTTTGGTTGTAAAGCATATGTTCATATACCCAAGAATCTTAGATAAAAACTGGACCATAAGTCAAAGAAATGCATTTTTCTTAGATATAGTCGAAAAGGCCAATTTGGATATCGCTTATGGGATCCTGAAACACGGCCAATGATTAGAAGTAGTGATGTCATTTCCAATGAGTCTAAGATGCATAAACAACCCATAAAGGAGGCTGAAGTGAGAAGAGTGGTGTTTGATGATACTAGTCCTCCACTTAGCATGCATAAAAATGCTGCATATAGGGATGTTCAAAAAAATATCTGATTAGATTAGTTTACAAATGTTCTAGTTAAGCAACCATTGAGATGCTTTGCACATGTCTCACATCCACATGATAGATATGTTCTAGGTTTGGTTTTTGTTATGCTAACAAATGCTGGTGAGCCTTCTTGCTAGGAAGAGGCTATGCAAACAAAGGATCATGTCAAGTGGGAGCGTGCCATGAAGATTGAGTTGGATTCTATTCACAAAAGTGGTACTTGGGATTTAGTACCTTTTCCAAAGGGTAGGAAAGCTTTACCATGTAAATGGGTATATAAACTGAAATTCACATCAGATAGTGCTTCTCCAACGTATAAAGTATGACTTGCTGCAAAAGTTCTTAAGCAACAACATGGTGTTGATTTTGAGGAAATCTTCTCTCCACTGATCAAGAATCAAGATGACTACCTTGCAAATGTTGCTTGGATTCATTGCAATGGAGGACTTAGAGCTAGTCCAAATGGATGTGAAAACTACTTTCTTGCATGGAGATCTTATAGGAGAGACCTATAAGGAACAACTAAAGGGAAATGTACTTCTTGGCAAGGAAAGTATAGTTTGTAAGTTGAAGAAGAGCTTACAGTCCCCTAGACAATGGTACCAAAAGTTTAATGCTTTTATGAAGTCTCAAGGATATTCTAGAAGCAATGAGGATCGTTGTCTCTACACAAAGAGATGCTCAGATGGCAGCTTAATATGCTTGATTATTTATGTCGATGATATGTTGATTGTTGGGAAGTCCTCTTATGACTTGTCAATTCTCAAAAGGAGGTTGAGTGCAGCATTTCATATGAAGGATTTGGGGGATGCCAAACATATGCTTGGCATGCACATTACTCGTGATAGGAGTAAAAGATGCATATACGTACACCTTTACCTGCATATGCTTGCCCCAAATTAGATGAGTAAAGGAATTCATGATCAAAAGTCCTTATCAGTTTGTTGTCGGTAGCCTCACGTATGCAATGGTAGCTACGAGACCGGACATTGCCTTTGCAATGGTGGTTGTGAGTAGATATATGTCAAATCCTGACAAGAAACACTAGGAAGCATTCAAGATGATTTTGAGATATCTACGTGGCACTAAGGACAAGTGTCTATGCTTTGGTAGAGGGAAAGCATCTATTATTGGTTACACAGATTCTATTTATGCTGGTTGTGTAGACAATTGTAAGTCTACATCAAGGTATATTTTACATCTTGTTGGAGGTGCTATCTCTTGGAAATCTTATCTTCAAGAATGTGCAATTGTTTCCACTATAGAAGCAGAGTATGTTGTAGCAAGTGAGGCATGTAAGGAAGCATTGTGGCTTTCTTGTCTTGCTTGTGATATGGGTTTACCTCAACATGTACCTCATTTTCTTAGTGATAGTGAGAGTGCCATTGCATTGGCTAAGAATATGTTCTATCATGAAAAGAATAAGCACATTGAGGTGCGGTATCACTTCATTAGAGACTGCTTAGCCATTGAGTGCATTATTCTTGAGAAGGTTCATACTCAAGGTAATGTTGTAGATGCTTTGAATAAAGCTCTACCACAAGATAGCTTTCGATACTGTTGTGATATGACGGTGATTAATGACCTTACATATTTATTTGTATATTTTGTAACATGCCCATTAGGTGGGAGCTATAGTTTGTATACTTACACATCTATTCTTTATCATTCTTTATTTTTCTCCCATAGTCACTTTGGCCATATTGGCCTTTACTGGGAGATTGTTACCAATAGTGTCCATGTGAAAGGTCAAATGGCCATTGGACATTTTTTGTATACGTTCTTTAATAAAACATGTAGTGGTCTGGTCAGCTAGAGACTAAAAGTTGATCGCATTTGTACCACCTACAAAATCTGTCTTCATGCTCCTTGCATACTATGTTATTTGCATATTCTATAGTCTTTGTGTGGAGTACTATGTGTGGTTTCTGGAGCTTGGTTTTCTACCTAGAGAGTATCATCATGGAGCTCTCCAAAAGGAGAGTTTAGCATGGTGCATCACCATGGAAATACTTCATATGACACTTTGAGTGTCGTATGTGTCTTCTACAACTTCTTACAAGAAACTTTGCATGCGGAAAAGTATGAAATGCAGCTAGCATCATTTAAAGTCGGCTATGTAAATGAAGGTTAATTATTCAAGGAAAACTTGACATATCAATCTAGCTAAAGAATTTCAACCAATTGTTGGAATACAAAGAGATATAGTTTTATTCATTCATACAACAATCAAATAAGATCATCAACAAGGTCCCTCTAAGACTTCAACTCTAGGGATGGGATATGCTAGTACAAAAACTATTTATGGAACAATATATTTGGTATTGGTTTTTCCCATAATGGGATTAAAAATAAATTATATTAATAATAAAGCAAGTAGGATTTGATTTCAATACGTATTTAGTTTGGAAACCATTTAAATTGATAAAATGGTCTAGCTAAAAATACTCATTCTTACTACATCCGGGTTTGCGCAAGAAGGGTCCTACCAGGTGATAAACAAACCCCAAACACTTACCTGGGGATATGTCACATGATAAGGGAGTAACCATCATCTAGTTACCCCCATCAAAATTCATTTTCTAGAAGAGAAATTCATATCTTTGCTAAAATACAAAAAAGAGTACATTTTATAAATTTTAGAGTTTTCTTTCTTTAAATCATATCATTGAAGCCATTGTATGAAATAACTAAATGGGTTTCTTAATTCTATAAGGGGATAACAATATCAGATGCATCATATGTGTCTCCTCATGTGTATTTTCCTCAAAGTTCTTTCCCGCATGGAGGTTCAATCATCCATACAAGACCTCGATTTGTAGCATGGCCTCCAAGAACACAAAAAAGTTTTTGTGGATCCACAAAAAAAAAGCTTATTGGCTTGAAGTGATAGCAACCAAATTCTATTTTCAATTCAATTATCTTACTTCAATGGAGTCTATATAGATGTGTCACTACAAACGTATGAAGCCCAAAGAATATGTTAGGCTACTATTGGTGCGAATATACTATAAATTGCCATATTATATATTTTGTAAATAAATTGATTAGCCTTGTAGTGAATTCAACAGACATACCCCATATAGTGTAACGAGAATGTAATGTCCATATGACTATTGGAATCCCATAATAGGGAGAAGGGGAGAGAGAGAGAGAGAGAGAGAGAGAGAGAGAGAGAGAGAGAGAGAGAGAGAGAGAGAGAGAGAGAGAGAGAGATAGAGAGAGAGAGAACCGAAGCTGAGAGAAGCTACAATATACTGCATATGCAGATTGTTTTTTGTATCATAATGATTTGATGCCAACTCTATGTATTGTTGTGAAGTTTGAATCTATTTATCTATTGTATCGAATCATACTCTTTGTTAAAATTGTGTCGTGTTAGGGAATAGAAATGCAATGGAAACTGTCCGATAACCCCCATTCCCCAAACCTATTTTTTTTTGTGAAATTATAATCTTAGTAGGATCATCAACACTCTCCAAGAAAGCTTCTTGATGCTTAAAGCTTGGTAAAGAGTTCACCTTGATCTTTTCTTTGAGATCTCGATGTACGAGATGATACATCTCACAGATCCACAGACCTTTTTCAAGAAGTTGTATTGTATTGATACAACAAGAAGCTTCTACTAGCTGATATGCATTGTTCTACATGTCATTGACCTTGATGACATGTTGGCATCAAGACACTTCATCAAGAATTTGATTGTGTAGCAAATAAAGGTACTAGATATTAATAATCTAATTATTTACATACACATAGATTTTTAGGATTAGGGTTTTGGGTTTTTAACTATATACAGACATGCATCCACACATATACACACATATACACGTACACATATATATACACATGCATACCCACATACACACAGATACATGTTTTACATCTAGGTCTTTAGGATTAGGGATTAGAGTTTTTACATCCACATAATACACATACACACGCACATACATACACACACACACACACACACACACACACACACACACACACATATATATATATATATATATATATATATATATATATATATATATATATATATATATATATATATATATATATATATATATATATATATATATATATATATATATATACACGCACACACACACAAGCATACACACACATGCACATACACATATGTGACATATACATACACACATACACACATATGCATGTATTAGGCTTATGGTTTTAAGATTAGGGTTTTTGGCTTTTATATATATACACATACACATATATATACACATGCATACACACATATAAATGTTTTAAGTCTAGGTCTTTAGGATTAGGGTTTTAGGGTTTTTACATAGATACACATATCCATACACACACATACACACATATACATATATGCACATACACACACACACACACACACACACACACACACATATATATATATATATATATATATATATATATATATATATATATATATATATATATATATATATATATATATATATATATATATATATATATACACATGCATACCCAGATATACACATATATATGTATTAGGTCTAGGTCTTTAGGATTAGGGTTTTAGGGTTTTTACATACATACACACATGTATACACACATACACACATATACATGCATAATACATATACACATGCATAGGATTAGGGTTTTAGGGTTTTTACACATCCATACACATATATACACATATAGACACATAATACATATACACATACACATGTATATACACATGCATGCACACATATACATGTTTTAGGTCTGGCTCGTTAGGATTAGGGTTTTAGGGTTTTTACACGTGCATACACATATATACATGCATATACACATGCATACACACATATACATGTTTTAGGTATAGGTCTTTAGGATTAGGGTTTTAGGGTTTTTACACATGCATACACATATATACACATATATACACATACACACATAATACATATACACATAAACATATATATACACAAGCATACACACATACAAACATATACATGTTTTAGGTCTAGATCTTTAAGATTAGGGTTTTAAGGTTTTTACATATGCATACACATATATACACATATACACATACACATATATATACACAAGCATGCACATATTCAAACATACACATGTTTTAGGTCTAAGTCTTTAGGATTAGGATTTTAGGGTTTTTACACATGCACACACATATATACATATATACACATATACAAACATAATACATATACACATACACATGTATATACATATGCATACACATATATACATGTTTTAGTTCTAGGTCATTAGGATTAGGGTTTTTACACATGCATACATATATATACACATATACACACATAATACATATACACATAAACATGCATATACACATGCATACACACATATACATGTTTTAGGTCTAGTTCTTTAGGATCAAGGTTTTACGATTTTTACACATGCATACATATATACACACATAATACATATACACATACACATATATATATATATACAGATAGACATATTTTAGGTCTTGGTCTTTTGGATTAGGGTTTTAGGGTTTTTACACATGCATACGAATATTTATACGTATACAAATATATACACATACACATGTATATACACATGTGTACACACATATACATGTGTTTTAGTTGTTGTTTATAAATTTATCATGTCAATTCATCTCATTTCATGAATGTGTTTTTTGTTGCATGACTGCAGATATAGATGTTTTGATCCCTTTGGGCATGTGTATGGCAGTGGTGTGCCACAAATTTTTATTTGGCTCATATATGGCAATGGTGTGCCATAATTTTTGGTTTCTATATGGCAATGTGTTTGTTATTGATGTTTGGAGTTGTCCTCTCCAATCATTTAGCATAAAGAATTAACAATACATCTTTATTTTGTCAATCTTGGGAATATACATGAGACCACAGCCCCTTCTACATGATAGAATCCAAGAAATAAGAGAATAATGGCTAGATTTCTGAGAATAGTGAAAATGAAGAGGAATTTCTAGGGTTTGGATTATCTTGAGCAAATCTTTACCATTTTCCACAATCTTAGTGTCTAAAGCATGCTATTTTCTTAGCAGAATACAACCATGAAGTTAAAACTCAAAAATGTTACCTGTACCATATAGACGAGACAATCGCGATTCTGTACAAACAGACGATTTTCATCTCCAGCACCATTCTTCATCAACTTATCACTCAACACATCAATATTCAGCTCTCTTCATACACATTCAACAGAAATACACAATAGAAACTCACAAGTCTCCATGGATACACAAGGAATAGACTCACAACTCAAAGAAATCACACAAAGAGGAGAAAACACGATTTTCAGCAAGAAACTCTCTCTTCACTTGGATAGAATGTAAACAAATAATCAACCAACCCCCTCATAATAGAGGAAATTGTCTTTTATACATTTTGAAGCGTCCCTTTTCACACTTGAATTTTGGTCCTTTCCTCTATTATTCTAAAAATATGCTATCTAGGAGTTTCCAAAAATTCTAGAAAAATTACATAAGATTCTATTCTACATAAGGAAGACTCTTCCTTATTTTTTACATCAGTTACATAAATATTTTTACAAGTTTTTTTGGCATTTTACAATTGTTTTGCATCAAAAATGCTTCAAAAAATACATCTTCTAACATTTCTTCCCCTCCTAGACCTTTTGGCTCCTGACAAAAGACTTTCCTGCTCTTATATCCTGAAGACTCTCTTCACTTCTTCTTTCGTTGATAGACCTGTGACAGTAGGTCATGACTTTTTCTTTCTGTAATGTTCAGGTTATTTACCATTTCAAACAATGCTTTCCTCCACTGTACTACAGCTTCTGGTTTATCAATTACATCCTTTTTCAAATATTCTGTGTAAGCAGCTTCATATGCAGTAAGACGAGACTTGGCGACTACTGACAAGTTTCCAAATATCTCTGATTCCCTCTCCAAAAACCCATAATCGAATGCATCTTCAAAAATTTGTAAATAATGACTACCCAAAAATATTATTCTGTTGTAGTATGCCATTAAACAGATTCTATCGGGTGTTTCACTGAGATCAAACAATAATGCATCAGTAGGGGAATTGAAGCCAATGTAATTTAATATTCTGACATCTGTATCTGTGTATGTCTCTATACATGCCAAAATTAGTCTCATTACTCTGATCAGTAAAATGCATGCTGGGTCATTCACATCTTTGTATGTAGATATAACAGACTCAGCTGTATCCACCATATATTTTTTTGTAGGCCATGTTCATGCCTTTGGACCTGCTATCTTTGGGAAATTCAACCATTTAGATGGGATTTGTCCTTCTCTCCTTCTTTCCCAAAAAACTGTCCATTCTCTTCTTCTTGCTACTGGGCAATAAGCTGGATTAATTTTCAACTGAAGGGGTGCTTCCTTCCAAATTTTCCTGCATTCTTTATTTGCATCCAACCATCTATTTCTCCATTTTGGATTGGATTTTTCAAATAATTCTTTGGTCACATTGATATCCTCTTCATACTCTAGATATTTATTTGGAGGTAACCCAACTCTTGCCAGCTGATAGTTTTTGATACTTTCCATAATCATGCATAGAGGTATACCCAATCCATCTGCAGCCCAATGATGTTGGTCAAGATTTATTCCTTTATTTAGAGCAAACGTGACAATCTGATCTTCATATTCATCATGCATTTTTCTGATGAAGTTCATTCTGGAATCTCTATTTGTCAACAATTTCTGAACAAAATCCTCTGAATATTCTTCTTCTGGTCTTTTATTGTCTAGTTCACTGCCATGTGGATTTCTGTCATCATTTCCCTCTTCATAGTCTGTTGTATATGTAGTCTCTATATGTGTTTCTTCCTGAACTTGTGGCTTTTCCAGCTTTTTCTGTAATTCTTCTATTTTGGGATAGAAGAGATGCTTAGGCATATGCATTGATAGCTTTGTCTGTCAAACATGCCATTATCATGAAAAACGTTATTGAAAAAAAACTCCACGATCCGTTCGTGAAAAAACATTGTTGAATTCGTGATGGAAAAAAAATCAATAAAGAAACTTTTGTGCTCGTTGTTGCAACCCGTGGGAATCAAACTTGGGTCATTAGGAAGCTTTTTGAGTCAATTCTTGTAGACCAAGGCGCCCTTATGCCATTGTTGAAGAGGGACCTGAAATGGTAGATAATATGGTGTAAAGTTTTGATTTTTTGGACCATTCATGAACTATGTTGACATTGTTTTCCAATAGTGTAATCGAGGAAACTAGGAGTTCAAAACAGCTTTGCATTGTGGTGTGGAAATTTCAATTTGAGCTCATTTTGGCCGTCGAATGTGCTATCCTAGAAATTTTTCAAAGTGATGTCTGTGGTCCTATGCAAACACCTTCTTTTTGAAACTACCATTACTTCGTGAATTTTATTGATGATTTTGCTAGGCATTCATGGGTGTGTCCATTGAAAACAAACTCCAAAGTGTTTATGTGCTTTGAACAATTTTTGCTTTTGGCTAAAAATCTAGTAGCATGAAAAATGGGCACCCTCCATTCTGATTTGGGGGGGTACATGGGGGGAGGGGGGTACATGTCTTCTAATTTTAATGCTTTTGTGGATGAGTGTGGGATAAAACGTTAGTGTACAATGCCATATACACCTTAACAAAATGGTGTTGCTGAAAGAAAGAAGAGGTCTCTCATGGAGATGGTGAGGTGTATGGTCAAAAGTCAGGTGTTACCACATAGTTTCTAGCTTGAGGTTGTTATATGTGCAACATATGTACTTAATAGGTGTCCCACCACAGCACTGTAGTCTATCACTCCATATGAGGCTTGGCATGATTTCAAGTCATCTATTTCTCATCTACGTGTCTTTGGTTGTTTGGCATATGCATTGGTACTTGAGCAAGAACGTAGAAAACTGGATGAAAAAGTAGTGAAATGTATTTGTTGGGTACAATTCTCAAAGCAAAACCTATCTTCTATATCATCCATGGCCTAAATGCATTTTGGTTGGCCTTGATTTTGATTTTGTGGAAGATTCAATTCAGCCATTACTTTCATGTACTAAGGAGACATCAATTGGCTCCAAAGATGTGTATGAAACTTTGGTGCCTCTTTTTGCAAGTGGACACTCAAGTGCTAATCCATATGACACAATCTCTTAGCCTTTAGAGGTTCCAAATGATGATGCAAATCATTCCCTTTCCGATGCAAATTTACATGATGCATGAAGTATATTGATGGTGATGCACCACGAAAGCGAGAGCTCCACGATGATATTCTCGAAGTAGAAAACCGAGCTCCTAAGGCCACACACAATTCTCCACACAGAGGCTACATAATACGTAGAAAAGCATAGTACACAAGGAGCACAAAGATAGATGTCTTAGGTCTTAGAAATGCGGTCGAACTTATAGTCTATGACTGACCAAAACACTATATGTTTTATTAAAGAACATATACAAAGAAGTGTGAAGAAGCCTGCAACAACAAGGTATGACTAACTGTCTGAATTGAAAACTGATGTACAGAAGCAAGGAAAATTCAAGGAAAGTATGAGAGCTAAGGAAACTCCTCCAAATGAAATCACTCAAAAAGACCTCATAAGGACTGAGATATGAAAGTTTGAAGAGAGGTATGTCTCTGATGAGGCACTGGCACGGAGTTTTCTCATTGAAAATTGTACAAAAAACGGATCTAGTTATATAGCACAAGTTGTAAGCTTCACAACACAACAAGAATTACTCAATTTAGCCACCTACACTAAGAGAACCACTCTTTTTTTTGGAGAGGCTGTCAACAGAAGCGCCTTCCTTGTCTAAAAATAGCCACCTCTCCTTTCCTTCTTACTTTTATCTACTTTTAACTACTTTTACTCTAACTTTGGAAATGTGAGCGCCTCCACGTGTTATTTATCACAAATAATAAACTCCATAAGCCTACAAAATAATACTTTAGAGCTTGTTCTTATGTAACACCCCTAGTCAATCAGGACAACTACTTGCACTTAGCCTATGCTGAGAATGGGCGGAGGGGGTTGAGAGATGTTCCAACCTCAAGTCGCTTCTCCTTGCTATGCGTGTCTACCCAGGAAGCATGTTCGCAAGCTTTCTCACACTAGCACTTGCTTTGATTTCTCCAAAAGCTCTCTATGACGTCTATCGTGATAGACTGAGTCTATCGTCTCTCGTGCTTTTGGGTCTGTCGCGATAGACGATGTCTGTCATGATAGACGGTGTCTGTCGCGATAGACAGTATCTATCGTGGTTCTCTGTCTGTCGCGATAGATGGGTGTCTGTCATGATAGATGGGGTCTATTGTCTGTCATGGGCTCAGTCTGTCGTGATAGACAGTGTCTGTCGCAATAGACGGTGTCTATCGTGATAGACTGAGAAAACACAAATTCTTTAGAAATGTCTAGTGATTTGGAGTGCTCTAATGGTGTAGGTTATCGTGCCAACATGCATTCAAAAAATACTAAGTTTTTCTGTCTATCGCGATAGAGAGAGGTCGTCATCTCGGGACCTGTGCAGAGTTTTGTCGTACCTGCGCAAGCTACTGGAGATGGTGGTACAACTAGAACCTGCAACAAAAGCTCAAAAAACACACAAAAACAGATAGCATGCAAGCTCTCTCTCGCTCTCTCTCACAAGTGAAATGAGGGAAATGAGGTGGGGAGTGGAATATGACCAAAAACTGAAATTTTTGTGAAGATGGAGATGGAGGTGGCAGATGGTGAGGATGATGATGGTGATGATGACGATGCAAAAACAAGAAAGAAAAAGAAGAAAACTATGGAAAAGAAAGGATATTACCTATGACTCCAATGTCTCAACTCTACATCTTACCATCACACGCTCATCCTCGAAGCTCTCTCCCCGACAACGACGCCAAATTTAGTGTCACTCTAGCACAATGGCAAGTACCAACGTGAGGAGATCCACCTCATAATTGTCAATCCGTGGAGACGTGAGGACTAGTATGAAGACTATGAGCAAGTGATGGCACAAGTGTGTGAGTGAGAAGCACACAAACACGCACACACATACACACGCACACACACACAAGGCAAGGACAAGGAGAGGAACAATGGAGTTCTTTGCATTAGTCAAAAATTCTCTTACATAAGCTCAAATCACTAACAATTTAACCTCTAAAATGAGCTCTCTAGCTCTTTTTATAATTTTTTGACTAGCTTTGGCCTTGTTCAGACCTAGTGTCTGGCCTAGTTAAAAATTAGGTTCTAGGGCCTATTTGGGGCCTCAAACAGAGTCTAAAAATTATGAAAATTGGTATGTAGCTAATTCTAATACTCCTCAAGCTTGAGCACTCCTTGTCTTGAACAAAATGGAGTCTATTCTACCAAAAAACGGGATTTACAATGTGTGTGTAGTGATGAAAATCACTTGAGTTGGAAATAGTGTATGGAAAAAATGATTGGGCCTTGTTGCCATATTGTGCATGACTCCTCCATTGTGCCTGTATGCTCTTTTTATGACTTGTATGCCAACAAAAGGTTAAACTAGAGTTGTGGAAGCACGTAACAAACCAATTTCCTGAGATCGCTTCTGCTCCCTCCAAGATAGGATCACACAAGAAGATACAAGAGATACTAGTGGAAAGAATTGGAGATGTGAGTGAGGGAGAGGAAGGTAATACTTATCGTCCAATAACCCACAAGGGTTACACCACTAAAGCCATTTTAGACTCACGAGCCGGAGTAGCCATCGCTACCACTGCTTATGGAAACATTGGGGTAAGCTAGCACAAATACCCACCAGGATAAAGTTGCAAATGGTTGAAGGACTGGTTTAATTATCCTTATTTCAGTCCATCTCGTAGACCCCCTACAGTTGGCTATATGATGGGCACAATTTGCCACTGGCTCCCCCGTTTACATCGCATGGACGACATTATAGCACACATGACTGTCAAGATATTTGATATGATGCAGAAAGTTTTTAAGATCTTTTGCCACATCAAAGCACCACATGTCAACACCTTGAGGTTCGAGCATGGAAATCAAGACTTGGCATACGATATGAGCACTACGCCATTGCTCCGGGTATGTTATGCTTGGCATTACCGCATAAAGTACTTACCCGCATGTTATAAGATGACCTTTGAAGAGATGTTCACAACGGGCTTCTAGGAGTACCACTCCGAAGTTTTTATGAGCCGACCCACACATCTCCTTCAACTATTTGCTTGCGAACAACTGGTATATTCCACGCACTATCGACTTCCACCTCCCGATGAACCTCAGGCCATAGATTGGGAAAAATTAGAAATTGATCTCACACGAGGAATTCGCATCACGGAGCACACCCTCGCACACGACCTCTTGCAAAACTATGTCAAGCAGACCCCACAATAAGGATCTGTTGGGGACGACAGACATGAGAGGGAGGGGGTGTTGGCAGTAGCCAAAGGCACAGACACAGAGGAAGCATGTGAAGGCTGACTACAAAGAGTCGTGGGGAGCCATGTCCAAAGAAATATGTTTTACATTACTTGTTCAAAAAACCAAAAAATGATTTTCATCACTTTTGTACCATATGTATCATAGAAACACCCACTTTTGTAATTATTATCTCCATTTTGTGCAACTTGAGGAGTCCTCAAGCTTGAGGAGCTTAGGTAGATCAATCATACCAATTTTGGCTATTTTTAGATGTCATTTAGACTTCCAAATAGTGCTTAGAACCTATTTTTTAACTATGCCAGACACTAGATGTGAAACCGATCAACGCTAGTCAAAAGACTATAAATAGAGCTTGAGAGCTCATTTTTGAGGTTAGCTTGTATGAGTTGAGAAGAGCTTAGAGCGATTTTGAGTTTGTAAGAGTGTTATTGAGCAATAGAGTCTATTTCCTATCTTCCATTGTGTCTTACTTGTCTCTTACATGTGTGTGTGTGTGTGTGCATCTCCATGCTTCTCACCTTCACTCTCACTACTTCTTGCATTCAGGATCTTCATATCATTCTTATCTCTTCCACGGATTGGCATTAAGGAGGTGGAGCTTCTTAACATGGTGCTTACCATCATGCTAGAGCAACAAATAGAAACCAACGCATCTTCAATGGTTGGAAAAATATCTAATGTACTCTTTTTCCCTACGCCTTACAAAAATAGCCAATAAATGTATTCAGTCCATCTCTCATTCTCCTCCTGAGAATGTTTCTTTTATTGATGTAATAAGGGAGATCCCCCCCTAGCAAATGGAAAGCGACCTTGTTATCATTGTATTCCCCTCAAAGGCTTGAGATGATTCTCTCATCTACTTAGCCCTCTCTGGGTGTTGATTTGAGGGTCTTGCCCTTTGTAGTGTTGTATACTCGTCTTCAATTTACATCTTTTCTCTATTTTCTTGAAAAAAAGAAAAAGAACACTACAGATATTATGTTGGTTCTTTTCTAAAACAAGAAAAATACAATGTTATCTTAGCACACTATGAGAGTAGCATACATATACATTCTCATTAACATGCATGAAGATGAAGTCACTCATTGACCAATAGAACTTGAATCTCTGGAAGAAACTTTCTAAGATAAGAAAATAATTTTTATAGGGCCTAAGCCATGGCAAAATAAAGATAGCAATGCATTTCTTGTACTCAATGTAACACTCTCTCTACAATTGTGTGGGTGATAATGCTTGATGGAATCGGCCAATATGCTTGATAACGTGGTGGCCAAGAAGTTCACGTGAAGAATAAAGTGCACTCTTAGTATGTTTTGCACACATCCAAGGCTTAAAAAAAAGAAATAAAACATCATAAAGTAGACAGTGGGTTAAAAGACGAGAAAATTGACTCTTGAGATAAATCGACTGATGATGGAGTTCATGAATTCAAGTCCAATAAGAGTACACTGTAAGCTTTTTGGCTTATTTAGTAGAGCTTTTCGGCTTATTTAGTAGAACTTTTTGTTCATTAAAAGCATTTTCCATGCATCAATACATAGAGAATCCTGCTCTCATCAAGATATAAGGACATGCTTAATCACCAATAAGACCATGGCAAACACACATTCAGACACACACACATACACACACACACACAAAATCATGCTAGCTTTAAATACAAGACCATGGAAAACACACACACACACATACACACACAATCATGCAAGCTTTAATTATAGCACATATTCTAAAAAATATAGAATCATGAACTGTAGGCGGTATATTTCTTATAAAGTTCAAGCAGGTGAACATTTTGTTTTGAGCACTTCACATTTCCCAAGTGGTACTACCTTATGCAGCATCCTTCCATTTAAGTAGGAAATCTTGCTATAAATGGTCCCTTCTAAATTTTTATCAACTTTGAAGGGTTTATTTGATCTCATGGAGAACTAGATTTAGATCTGGTTCCATTATGTCATGTTAAGAAACAATCTTCCTCAATGGCTAAAAAATTCAAGATGAAGAATTTGGACATGGCCCAATCTTAGTGACATAAGGTTCTCCTCAAAATCAAAGGAGGTACATCTGCCATTAGTGTCTCTATAGGACAAAATGTAGCTTCCAATTTGTTTGATTTGCTTTAGCAAGTTAAACTTTATGGTCCTTGTTTGTTATTGATCTTTGGAGTTGTCCTCTCCAATCATTTAGTAAAAGAATTAACAATACATCTTTATTTTGTCAATCCTGGAAGTATTCATGAGACCACAACCCCTTCTACATGATAGAATCCAAGAAATAAGAGAAAACTGGCTAGATTTCTGAGAATAATGAAGATGAAGAGGAATTTCTAGGGTTTGGATTATCTTGAGCAAATCTCCATCATTTTCCACAATCTTGGTGTCTAAAACATGTTATTTTCTCAGCAGAATACAACCATGAAGTCAAAACTCAAAAATGATACCTGTACACTTTAGACGAGACAATCGTGATTTTGTGAAAATAGATGATTTTCATCTCCAGCACCATCTTTTATCAATTTCTCACTCAACATATCAGCAATCAACTCTCTTCATACATATTCAACAGAGACTCACAATAGAAGCTCACAAATCTCCATGGATACACCTAGAATGGGTTCACAACTCAAAGAAATCACACAAAAGGAAGACACACAATTTTTTTGCAGGAAACTCTCTCTATTTGCTTGGATAGCATGGAATACAATTAACCAGCCCCCTCATAATAGAGGAAATTGTCTTTTATACATTTTCAAGTGTCCCTTTTCACGCTTGAAATTTGGTCTTTTCCTCTTCTAATCTAAAAATATGCTATCTAGGAGTTTCCAAAAATTCTAGAAAAATTACATAAGATTCTACTCTACATAAGGAAGACTCTTCCTTATTTTTATATCAGGTGCATAAATATTTTTACAAGTTTTTGGCATTTTACAATTGTTTTCCATAAAAAATGCTTCAAAAAAATTACTTCTTCCAACAGTCCTATCTTCCAAGAAATACTTAGAAACTTGGGCTATTTTATGCTATGATCGAATCTCATGTGTTCTTATACATACTTGATGGCACTTTACAACTTGAGCAAAAATGATTTAAATGAATATATAGTCATCTACAACAAGACACTTCAATTAAAAAGAGTATTTCAAAGGGATTCACTTTAGGGAAGCATAAGCTAATGCTTATACTAATTAGTCTTATATTATGCATACGGAAAACCAGTTTATGCATGAATGTTATTTATCTCTTTGCTATGGGTATTGAGGCAGGTTTCACTAATTGAGAAAGAATTAAGAAAATTAATAACAGAAATATCATTCATTTACATAAATCCTTTGAGAAAATTACTTGTTGCTAGCTAAGGATAATCACGGAGCCATGAATTGTTTCTAGTTTGATCAAAATCTCACAGAAAGGAAGGAAATACTAATAAACATACAACCTGCATCGAGTTGCTACGAAAACTTCAACTTTTGAAATCATTTCACACAAGACAAAGTTTGGAGATGGAAGAAGAAGACTTATACACATAAGTTTAATAAACTCTTTCCATAACTATGAAACCTCACAAATGCACAGGTGCTTTCTCACGCAGAGAAGCCCAACTATTCTTAGTCATACAAAAATGAGTACTAACTCACTTTCTCATTGTCTTCGTCATCGCATCGGTTGATACAAACTAACTTATATAGATTTTCTTATTCTCATGATTTTTAAAAAAACTTCTAGAACTAAAGTGAACTAACTTTACTAATATAATACACTTGTGAATTTTTCCCTTCACATAGGCATGTGGTTTTCTTCTAAAGCTTTGACCTTCAAATATATGTCCAATTAGTGATTGTTTCTCCAACAGCTCCCCCTCAATCACTAATTGACATTCTCTGTTCCTTCATATCTTCTTCTTTTCTTTTACTCCTGCCATACTTTTGAATCTGCTAGTCTTCACACCATCCCAGCTCTTTGTCATTATTTTTGCTATATGATCTTTTGTAGAAATGTACTCCGCTTCAATTTCTTTCTCCATTACCTTTTCTCTTAGGAAATGATAATGTATCTCTATGTGTTTTGTTCTTGCATGAAATACTAGATTTGCTGCAACATAAAGTGAACTCATATTATCTCCATGTATTGTAGGTATACCTTGATCAATGCCCAAGCTTTTGAACAATGTCTACATCCATATGACCTCCTTAGCTGCTTCCACAAGTCCTTTGTACTCAGCTTCAATTGATGATAATGCTACTGTATGTTGTTTCTTTGAACACCAACTTATAAGCTTATCACCCATGTATATCATGTAGCCATGAGTTGATCTTTTGTCATCCTGGTTACCTGCCCAGTCTGAGTCACTATAGGCTCTCAACTTCAAATCTAATGTAAAAGGATAATATAATCCTTGCTTTATAGTTCCTTTGATATATCTGAGAACTCTTTGACCTGCAATCCAATGTGGGTCCTTTGGACAATGCATGAATTGTGACAAAACTCCCACTGCATAACTAAGATCAGGTCTTGTTAGTGTAGCATAAATCAAACTACCCACAAGAGATTGATACTTCCTCATATCTTTGTATTCTGCACCATCATATTTACTAAGCTTGTGATTAACTTCAAGTGGAGTTGAAGCTTCTCTGCAATTTTCCATATCAAACTTCTTCAATAGATTCAGAAGATACCTTTCTTGTGATACATATATGCCATGATCTGTATAAGTGACGTCCATTCCAAGAAAGTATGATAACTTTCCTAGATCACTGATCTTGAATTCTTTTTCAAGTAATCTCTTTACCTCCTTGATTCTTTCATCTGGAGTACCTGTGATTATAATGTCATCTACATAAATACAAATGTAGATTGTACCTTCCTCTGCTCTTTTGATGAGTAGACTTGGATCTGCTTTTGAAATTTGATATCCAAGTTCATTGAGATACTTCACCAGTCTATAGTTCCATGCTCTTGGAGCTTGCTTCAATCCATAGAGTGCTCTTTTCAATCTCCAAACAAAATTTGGATACCTGGAATCTATAAACCCTTGAGGTCGTTCCATGTATACCTCATCTGATATGTATCCATTCAAGAATTCATTCTTTATATCCAATTGACTTAGGGTCCATCCTTTTGAAGCTGCAATAGAAATGATTGTCCTTATAGTTGACATCTTAGCTACATGACTAAATGTCTCATCATAATCTATGCCATAGGTTTGGGCATAGCCTTTCACCATCAGTCTAGCTTTGTATCTGGCTATACTTCCATTTGCAAGCTTCTTCACTTTATAAACCCATTTATTTCCAATTACTTTCTTACCATTTGGTTTAGGAACAAGTTCCCATGTCTCATTCTCCTCCAGCGCATTGAACTCTTCCTTCATTGCTTCTTCCCATTGTTTCTTACCTTTAGCTTCATCATAGTTCTGAGGTTCTTCATCATCTTTGACCATATATGCATAATTCTTCTGAGTTATGTAAGAAATATCATAAGAATACCTTTCTGGTTGTCTTCTTGTCCTGCTTGACCTTCTTGGTTCACATTCTTCATAAGTGTCTGGATACACCTCTTCATTAAATATAGGAGCTTCTTCATTTCTTCTTGTTAATCCACTTCTGGATGTACTTGCTTGCATATAGTCTTCATCTCTATTTACTTGCACAATTGATTTTCCTTTCTCACACCTCTTCTTCAAATTCTTCACTTGTATGACTTTGATCTGTATACCAACTATTCTGTTCATAAAATGTAACATCTCTAGAAACAAGAAATTGTTTGGTTAAAGCATTCCACAACCTGTAACCCATCTGCTTTTCATCATAACCAATGAACACATATTTTTTTGCCTTTGGTTCAAGTTTATGTCTAAGTTGTGATGGAACATAAGCATATGCAATTGATCCAAACACTTTACAATGATCTAGTGTTGGTTTCTTACCCCACCAAGCTTCATATGGAGTCATACCATTGAGAGTTGCACATGGTAATCTATTCACAAGATATGTCCTTGTATTTACAGCCTCAGCCCAAAGATAATTTGGACAATTCTTCTCCTTCAGCATAGCTCTAGCAAACTCAACCAAAGTCCTATTCCTTCTTTCTGCTACACCATTTTGTTGTGGTGTATACCTACAGGTTATTTCTCTCTTAATACCTGCATTCCAAAGATAATCATTGAAATCTTGGGAGAAGTACTCTCCCCCTCCATCAGACCTTAGTCTTTTAAGCTTTTGACCCGTGATTCTCTCTACGTATGCATTAAAATGCTTGAAGGCTCCAAACACCTTCAAAACATACAAAGTTATCCATCTTGTAGCATCATCAATGAAAAGAACATAATACCTTGAGCCACTGATAGATCCTTCTTTTGTTGGTCCCCATACATTGGTATGAATGAGCTCAAGTACTCCATCATGTTTGAATCCTTTCTTCTGAAATGGTAACCTGTGTGTTTTTCCCATTTGACATGCTTCACATTTATAAACCATATGTTGACTCTACACATTTGGTAATCCTAGTACAGACTGATTTTCAACCATAGCTTTAATTCCTCTTTCATTGAAATGACCTAATCTCTTATGCCAGAGATCAAGTTCTGTAATCACTCCTTCAACATGTGTGAGCAAAGCTTGATCAATGTTCCCTTGTACTCTTAAAGTAAAGAGTCTACCTTCTTTCTTACCAGAGACAATCTGATTATATCCATTCTCTAGATCTTCAACAAATACTCCTTCATTTGTAAACCTGACTTGAAAACCTTTTTCAACTATCTGTCCCACACTAATCAAGTTTTTTAGGTATTGTAGGAACATACAAAACATTGGTTAGCAAATCTGCTCCACTCTTGCATTTCGCTTTTCCAATTGAATGTACACTATGTCTTGTATTATCATCTGTTTGAACTGTATGACTAGAAATACTTTTTTCCGATTCTGACATCAATTCTATGTTTCCTGACAAATGATTAGAACATCCAGAGTCAATGTAGAATACCTTTAGATCTTCTTTATCTGATGTGCTGATTGAGTTCATCATCAATGATGTATGACCTTCATTCTTTGTGTCATTTGCATAGTTGTAGTAGGTGGTGTTGTAGGATTGATTCTGTATCTTTTGCTAAGTAGTCATTGAATCATTTGCGACTTGCTGATCTAGAGATAAAGTCTCAGGAGCTGGCCTTAATCATATTGACTTTCCTAAATCTGTTATACCCAAGTGAGTGTGATACACATAGTAATGTAACACATGTGGTTTCGTGAATTAATCAATATTCCTCGCTGCATGTAAACAGAGATGGAAATACTCAGAGTGGTGGCACGAAATTTGAATCATTATGCCCAAATGGGACAATCACCCAAGTTGATATCCGTGCAACACCCTTACCAAAAATATGTGAGTGAGTCCAAACACATTCATCAATTGCACAACTGAAAGCACAACAATGTCTCTATAGGAGTCACGGAGCAATGGTGAAGTTATAAGTATGTTGAACTGTAATGCATTATGGAAAAGTAGGCCTTAAATGAGCATTGTAAAACTAGAGAGTTATTTCCCTAGCAAAAAACAATACACCTAGAGTTAAGTTCCATAGAAGTCAGGGGTATTGGAAGTTATGGGCCAGTGGGCAGCACTAAGTTCTTGCATTCATGAAGCATTTCAGAAATTTTTGTCTTAGGATACGAGAGAACCTATCATCATAGCTAATCTCAAAACCTTCCTAACACGCATCCTAGCTGCAATCATAAAAAGTAGATACCCAGGGTACAGTTTCCTGATTGTCATATGCATCAGTCTAAAACTCCATATTGTCAAGAATCTGTGAGACAGATCAAGTATCTCAAAATTAGCTTCTCCTACTCATCTAGACTATTAGATTGTTTTGCAGCAAGCCTCTTGAGCCTGAGGGCTACCATCCCCCTTTTATTTTGCCCTGTAACACTTAGAGAAAGTCAATTTGATTACTTAAAATGAGAGCACTCATCAAAGACAAGCCCCCAAATTCAAACTCCAGTCACCTCTAGCACAAATTGCACTCCCTATACGTATCTGTAATCTTCCTTTGAGGAATACATGCTCAACTCATAGAGAACACTTTGACACACAAGCAGTATGCACCCAATGTCCATACATTTAACTCTTTATCATGAAGTGCACAGAAAAGACCTATCCAATTAGATCGAGGTAAGTGTGAAAACGAAGTCAATCATGCACCCTTCTATTCTAGAAACATCTAATTGAGGCACAAATAGTAATCCTGCAAACTCTTATAAGCAGAAACATTTACACAAGTATGAAGCATGATTGTCACATAGGATGCAGACTTCTCACATTATGGAGTAAAAGTTTATGGTCATTTCTAATAAACTCTTCCAAGCAGTTGGGTTTCCAATTTCTCCAAAGAGAATATCACGCTTCCACCAAACCTATCAAGAATCTTGTTCGTCGTGAAGTCGCCTACCACTGCATGCCTTGTCTATTAATTGTAGTAGCTTCCTTCCAACAGGAGCTAGGGCATCCCCCCTCACACCGAGGTGAGCATAAGCCAAGCATACACGAGTAGGTCTGGATTAAATCGGAGAGCATGGCACCACTTTCCAAAAACAGCTCAAGCATATGCAACCGAACATGAAATTTAGTAGTTTATCATTTATCAAAATACACAGGAACATTGAATGAAACGGAGCGATTATGAACATAAAGCTTAAAACTTAGTTTTGATTTTTCACCAAATGACTGCAAATGACTCCAAACTAAAGACAGAGATTTATCGGCCTCTCAAAATAAGCATACAAAAGGAAAGAGAGCAAGCCCCTGAACTATGCCTGCATGTCCCAACACCTTATAGTAGAAAAAAGGGTAACCAGATCTATAGTTACGGGGCTCCAAGAAATTTCTCATGGTAGTGGCAACAACTCTATAGCCTTTCATTAAGAATGAAGTCATGCACACCTTATTGAGGTTTGCACAATATTGCATATGAAACATGCCACATGCCACATCCACTAGTTCGTGTGGAAGCTCCCTTCTTATCCGAGTGTTTCTGCTCAAACATAGGTAGAACAATGTGTAGCAGTACAATTACTTAACCATGCTAACCATCATTTGGACGTTTGTAGCGACAGGGCAAGTCTTTGCACGATCTGCAAATACTCATCATCAAGGAACTAGAATTGACATGGAGGCTGGAGGAAGATTCAGCTGTAGCTGCAAGAATTACAGTCATTCCTGCACATAATATGAGATCAGAACTACTTTCCTAGATTAAGATCAACCACATCTTAAATTCTTGGAGAGTGCTTCTATTAGTTGTGTTTGAAAATAACAAGATGCATGGATAACTAAATCATCTTGATGCCACTAGTTACAAACAACCAATACAATCTTTCGCATCCATATTCCGATTCTATACTTCTGGAAATACGGGGTCTATATCCCCCCTCATATTAGTTTTTGTGTTCAAAGACCTTTCAAGGGTCCATGTTGTCAGCCACATTAACATGATAACAAAGGGCTCGATGCATAAACCCTTCTCCGAACCTTACCCAAGGTTTCCATGGCTAAACAGTTCCCTATAGTGTTCTGCCTATCCAAAGCCTTTATTGTTGAAAGTCCCATAGTGCTAAGGAAATTGCATTTACTGTCATATAACCGTCTACCATTCATGCGACACATAGAGAGTTACCCTTTGCAATAGTGGACTACGGGACAATTATTCCTTAGTCATTGCATAATACCAAAATGAAGGCAAAGACTTATAGGCTGAGTATTCCTAATTTCCATCAGGCTAATCAAGAGAGTTGAGAAGTTACTTTGACTCCTAAGGGCAAGCAAAACCCCAAAATTTCTATGCCGACAAGCCACCTGTCAGAGGCCATTGTGTGATCATTGCATCTATGGCCATGGATGCTACGAGTTATCGCTTCCTGCACGTTAATGGCAAAAGAAAATCGATGTATGAAACATTTAGAAGTGATTAAATAAGCATCCACATAGAAAATCATAGACATCTTTGCAAAAAAGTTATTGTTTCATTGTGAAAATCCTGCCCACAAGGGACTTATCTTGTGACGAAGATCAAGAAGGTGGGTTACTGCAGAAACATAGAGAGGGTCATCCCTTTCCTTGAGAAGATAATATCATGGAGCTTGATCCCGAGCATAAAGAAAGAAAAACGTAGATGGTATGTCATAAAGGGTAAGATGGGTGCATAACCGAAAACATTGATACCAATAGGTGACATTTGAGATGCCATACAACGTTTACAGTTTACAGATAGTCAACCTTCGTGATCTTTGTTAGTCACACATTATATTTTCCACATGATATCCCTAAAACATCTTAATAGAGATTATAGGATTTTGTTAACAAACAGGCTTATCAATCGTTCTGTAGGCACAAATGGATGAAGTTTCTTGTCATATTGAACCTTCCGTACTGTCTAGAAGCCCATGCACAAATAATAGTTTGAGGAAGATAATTCTTGATTGATGAATTCCAAAACACATATCCTACACGATATCTAAGTTCTAAGTCTCCAAATTCACGAAAAACCCATGCCGACAAATGGCACGGCAATAGATCATGCAGCAGCTGGGCAAAAGGAGAAGATTGATGGCCACATTTAAGCATTACACTAGAACAAGTAACATGTCTGGCTTTGCCTCCAGTGAGGCGCAGACAACCATTTTCGAGTAGCGTGGAGCTCCAAGCACAAGCAATTGCATCGTGAGATGGAGCACTTAATAACATTTCAACACCACAACATCCCATAGCAAAAGGGCAGCCTGCCCATTATGACCACAAGCAGCGCAACCACGATCAATCTTGTAAATGAGAAGATGTTCGATTAGACTGAGAGGATGGAGCGTAGGCCCGATTCGAAGTTATATTCAACACAGAGAGGGACAAATCAACACCTAAATCACCACATCCACGAATACGCAGCCGTAATTAAGGAACGGTGACAGAATAAGATCATGACATCCTCCACCCGCTACAGACGACAGGGGGCAAAATATTTGTTTGACCCCCACAGTGCAGAAGCCTCCAAAGGTGCAATAGTTATGAAACTCTAGAGCTGAAAAGGGCCTTCAACAGAGGAATAGCCAAGAGGAGCGAAGGGAACATAGCCTTGTAATCTGCCAAAGAGGCAAAGACACACAGATGAGCTTGACCTACTCCAAGGCTTTTCCTGCCACCAAACCCGACTACTCATCAAATGAAGAGCGCTGAGCAGCGATGCCCAGCTATGACAAAGGTAAGAAACAGTAACTTTGCGAGCCCACACCATAAGTCAAGTGGAGCAGGTGGGGAGGCTTATCAGTTCCAAGACGGAGGGTCCATGATCAGAGAGAGAGCATGGTGAAGCTCAATCTCTGACAGCGCTTCGGAAGGGGAGCATGATGTAGCTCAACCCCAACGCGCGAATGTGAGAAGGGGGAGCTAACAAGCACGACATTGAAGATCCTTGAGAGAGATTAGGAAGGAGGGAGAGAACTTCCCCCACCTACCCGCATTCAAAGGTCCATCGCCCACAACAAGACACGATCACTCTCTCACAACGCGAATTAATTGCCCTTTTAACTTTTAAATTTTACCAAACAAGATGGCTTTCATCCGATACTTCGTTTCTATGGTGTTTCCTTCCATTTTTTAAAAGTTTTCTTCTAGGAATGAGAGAGAGGGAGGGACAACAGGGAATGTATTACCCACCCCTTCACCCAGGGCAAACACTAAAAACAAGAATGGAAGTGGTGGAAAGTGATGCCACAGTGAGTGTGTGTGTGGAACTATATGTATGAGAGAGAAAGAGAGACAAGGGGGTTAGGGAATGTTCTTGTGCAACAAACAAAAATAAAGAACTAAACGACTCAGAAATTAACAAATGAGAGGTACCCTTGGCCAACCGAAGGCCACACGTATTCATCCTTCTCCAAGTGTCAAGGTGCATCTCACGAAGTATGGACACGCAAACTTGGAAAAACCAACGGCTAAAGGCCGACGTCCCCGGCAACGGCGCCAAATTGTTGAGAAAAGGGGAGCAACAAACCCTAACCGCCTCACATGGAAGTGAGAAGTTTCTCCAAGTTGGGGCAAAGAATGAGAGGAGAGGTTCACCCACACTCATGGAGCAATGGCAACAATGGCCAACATCACAAGGAGCAAAGGGGAACATCCTCCCAACCATGCACACACACATGCAAATCCATACACCAAGACCAACGCCATTGCACACAAGGATTTGGATGAAACCAAATGACACCTTCTTCCATTACCAAAATGGAGGCCAAGGCCATGGCCAAGGGACCCCCTTTTACAAGAAGTGAGCCTCTATTTATAGTCTCTGCATAATTCCCCATGTGCTCATTTGGAAAAGTCAAAAAGTAGCACATGGCCATATCTCTCTAGATTCTTGGAATATATTATCTAACAACCAAATCAAGGGAAGAGCATACGTGCGCGCGTGGGGAGCTTTTCTACACTTCTTGGAAAAAGGTGAGCATTTACATCAAGGCTCCAAAGCCTTACTTTAGGAGAAGTATTAAAAAGTGTCTAAGGGAGGGTTTTTATGTGAAATCCTAAGTAGATACAAAAAGAGATATTGTTTTGTTCTAGGGAGGGTTCCTATGCACAGTTGTGGGTATGTGCATACCCTATAACCCAACAGCCTCCTCTTTGACTTTGTCTACCTCTTTGAAAACTACTTTGATATCTTCCACCTCTGCCTTTGGTATTGTTATTCTGATTTTGATTTGATCCTTGTTGATTGTGCCAACAATCATGAGCCAAATGATTACTCAATCCATAGATCCAACAAGCCTTCTTATTGTTGTTCCGATTACCTCTTCCTCTTCCAAAACCTCTTGCTCTTCCTCTGCCTGTGCCTCTACCTCTTGCAAAATAAACTTGAGAACTTGACTCTTCTTCATCCTTTGCTTTAACTT